>SDVV010012997.1:0-15261 GCA_016164225.1 Gammarus roeselii | reverse complement strand
ATAAAAACCCATTGCCAGATGATTGAATGAAAGGTTTTAATAATAATTTAATAACTATACTAATTGTCATCCATATATGTAGGTATGTGTGCGCACATATGAATGTGTATTAAACTGATTGTCTTCCATATATGTAGGCAGGTGTGTGCACATATGAATGTGTATTACACTTTTCGTCATCCATATATGTAGGTTCTCGTGTGCACATTTGAACGTGTATTTGTATGTGTACATGTATGATGGTATATTGTGAATTCCATTCAGTTCGATGAAGGCGAGCCAGCAGCACTCTAGAGATAAGTTGCGATGTATTCTTTTTCGATTTATCAAACTCATGCACATGTTTTTTTTGAAATTTTCAATAACATATATTGTGAATCATGTTTTGAAACATGATGTAGCTACAAACCGGCCGCCGACAGATGCGCTGTCACGAATTCACTTTATCTCCCGTTTCGCTAATTCAAATAGCGCATATAAAAACTAAGTTTTTATGTATTATCCCTAAGTATCGGAAACCAATTGCTAGACGATGGAATTTAATGATTTAATAATAAGAATCCTTTAACAGGGTATTCAATGACACAGCAAACACTAATTTGGTTGTCCAATTATTTTCAGTCAACTAAGTATTTTGCCGCCAGAGATGCTACGGATATATACAAAAAGCTGACATAAATTAGACGAACTCTTCTGGTGTGTATGTGCTATAGCTCTCATTGCTGGCTGAGAAGCGTTTGGAATAAAAACACCAGACGGAAGCACAGGACATTGGGATAGAACAAGCCTGTGCTTGACTGACATGAGGTTATCAAAGCCATAAAGAGGTTGCGACACATACCATTAATATGATGCTTCCAATTACGCATTGCGCTTCTGTGAGAAACATTGGGATGGTTTGCGTGCAAATTGTTTGTATGAATTATTACAGTAGAAAGAAATATCCCTTATAATGCGTGACCATTAAATTGATGTAATGAAAAGTTTCAACGACGACGCTGACTCGTTTTATTTGTTAATGAGGCCCTCAATCGGGAAAAATATAATGATGTTTTTCCTGCGCGCTATGGTCCACGGTCAAAAAGTATATATGAGGATGGCATATCAACGGAAATATTCAAGCACAGTTATGTTCAACAATGTCATGACCATTTTTCTTCTTAAATTACTAATGAATGTAGTCGTGAAACGAATCATCAAATCGAATACCATATGCACGACCAATAAAGGTCACAACGGACCAATATCAATTGCTACTGCCACATCAAAGCTACAAGAAATGGTTATTCAGAAGAGGCTTGGCGTCTGTTTGAGAACAACACCCAACCAATTTGGGTTCAAGCCTCTGATTGAGACTGAGATAGCTATCTTTTCGTTGAACCAAAGGATCGATTACTTTGTTAGTGACGCGTCCCCAATGTGCCTTTTTTTACGACTCTGGGCAGCTAGTTATGTACATAGATTTGGGGATATTTAAATGAAGCATGTGATTGTGAAAATCGTTGGACACAATTCAAGAAACGTTAGGACTAGGGGCGCCGAACATTGGACATATATAGACAACGTATAGGAAAGGGGTGCCAATCGGTGGATGCTACTCAAAAAACCTATGGGATGAAGGAGGGGGGGGGGCGCCAGTTATTAACCACCAAGATTGACAAGAAGAAGGCGCCATTCATTGGACACAACTGAAAAACTATAGAAAAGGAGGCGTCAATCATTGGAGATTATGAAAAAATCATATAAGAAGAGGGGTGCCAAATATGGGTCACAATTCAAACAACGGATTAGAAGGGGGCGTCAGTCTTTGGACACGACCTATTCAAAAACGTCTATATAGGAAGGAATCCACCAATCATTTTACGCTGTTCAAAAAAACGTATAGGAAGGGGAGTGCCAATCCAACCTGCTAAGCTATTAGATAGAGTACTGGACATTTCAAAAACTGTATTGGATGGAAGGCTCCAATCCTGCCTGCTAAGCTATTTTAGTATTGGTACCAGCAGTAAGAAGCTTATCATCAAACCCATTCCTAACAACCATTTTCTTGGGGCAGGGAGGCAGGTCTTATTTCGCCTCGCATATTCAATGTGTATGTAGGCAGTCTACACGTCCAACTATCACTTAGCCGTGTTCGGTGTCACCGTGACGGCTGCTGTGTTAACGCGATTAACTATGCCGAAGACACAGTCTTGCTGGCCCCAGATGCCCTACAGATGATGCTATATGTTTACGAGAAGGGAGGCTGAGAAAGGGATACTGATAAACTGGACATCGAGTTCATTACTAGTCATTTGTGGGTATGCTCATGAAACCACCCAATGAGAGGTCCCAACACAGAACGGTATTCAGTTGCAGCACTGAGCAGAGTCTCTTACTTGGGGCCTGAAATAACAAGTAACCAGTATGATGATGCTGATACTTCTGAACAACTACATAAATTAATTGGGCTGGCAAACAGTTTAGGAAATAATTATATATTGTACAATGGATAGCAAACTGTAACATATTAGGATAACGTACTGCTATCATGTACACTGCATCTTATTGTGGTGTAAATTTACGATTGTTACAATGAGCAGGCTTTGAAAAGTTTACAATGGCATTATTTGTTAAATTATTTTGATTTTACAACCCTGTCTTCTTGTTTTTTTCATTTTGTTTTAGTTTGTAAGAATATCATTATTTAATGTTATGAATTATATTTTGCTCCATGAAGTACGAACTGGAAGTCCACCAGAGTAGAGCTGTGGCGAATTCGTTTGGAACATTCGTTTCGCTAAATCAAATATTTCATTTGGTAATTATGTTCATGTGTTAGATTTCAGACCTGATAATCCGTTGCCAGACGGTGGAAAACTTACTAAAGTAGAAAAGGATCCAACATTAAGGAGACTAACCTATTAGTTGCAGCCTATGATGTTGGTATTCTTGGAACCAGTGTTCCAAGACGACCGAGTGCTAACGTATTAATGCAGCCTATGATGTTGGTCGTCTTGGAACCAGTGTTCCAAGACGACCGAGTGTTAACGTATTAATGCAGCCTATGATGTTGGTCGTCATGGAACCAGTGTTCCAAGACGACCGAGTGCTAACGTATTAATGCAGCCTATGATGATGGTCGTCTTGGAACCAGTGTTCCAAGACGACCGAGTGCTAACGTATTAATGCAGCCTATGATGTTGGTCGTCTTGGAACCAGTGTTCCAAGACGACCGAGTGTTAACGTATTAATGCAGCCTATGATGTTGGTCGTCATGGAACCAGTGTTCCAAGACGACCGAGTGCTAACGTATTAATGCAGCCTATGATGATGGTCGTCTTGGAACCAGTGTTCCAAGACGACCGAGTGCTAACGTATTAATGCAGCCTATGATGTTGGTCGTCTTGGAACCAGTGTTCCAAGACGACCGAGTGCTAACGTATTAATGCAGCAGCCTATGATGTTGACTATCATAAAGGACGAGCAAGAAAAGATGCATGCAGCCTTCAGGAATAATTTGAAAACTGCACTTATCCCTCTTAGAAGGCTTATGAAACATTGACCAATACGAACTGTCCCCATTCAAAGAGAAACGGGACAGTCCTGCTGGTGCAAGAACGTCCACTTTTTAAGTGAAATAATGTTTACCGTCGTATCTGTTTTTTTCATGGTGAGAACCCATTGTACGTGTGCAGATGTGATGTTAACAAGCGACTCTGAATATTGGTTGGTAGGTGTTGCTCTAAATTTGAAGTCAGATGCTTAACATTTGTAGTATGATGTTTCTTTCTGTGAGGGGACATGAAGGTATCTATATACATGTATAAGCACGTCTGCCACTACCGCATATACTGTTTTCGTGATTGTTATTCCTACGTTCTCCCTGTATATTTCTTGGGTGCGTTATCCCATCGCATTGGATTGATATCTAAATAATCTTGAACCGTAGCTGCTTGTCAACAGCTACCCTATTCGTGATGGAGTCTCCCCCCATCCCCCCAACCCCTTTGTCTTGAAGCTATAGGTTCGAGTCTACCTGACCCCGAGTGCGACCTTTGAGCAAGTCTGTTAGAGCCGAGGGACAAAAAATAGCTACCCCTGCAGTCGCACTAACCAGGTAATACCACCGTACGGCCTACCACTGCTGCTCAATCAGGCAGTTACTACGTCGCCGCATGTGGAGCCATCATTCATGCTTCGTCACGCTGATGACGAGCGCTATCGTACAATCTTCAGCTTCAAGACACAGAAGCGCTGAATGAACTTACATCCCAAGCCCCCGAAGAGGCTTAGCTGTTGCCTAATATACTACTAGATATTAAAAGTCATGGCCGGCTGCTGCATTAGCGGTGGAAAAACAAGGACCTGGCATCCGACATTTTCAGCCTCAAACCAGAAAATCAATAAGCTCAGCCGGTCAAAGAATCTTCTATGGTGTATCAATGGAGCATTTGCATTGCCATTATCTTTGGGTAATCTTATTTACAATTGAGCCATTATCGCTGGGTAATCTTACCATTGCCATTATCGTTAGGTAATCTTACTAACAAGTGAATCATTATCGTTGGGTAATCTTACCATTGCCATTATCGTTAGGTAATCTTACTAACAATTTAGCCATTATCGCTGGGTAATCTTACCATTGCCATTATCGTTAGGTAATCTTATTAACAATTGAGCCATTATCGCTGGGTAATCTTACCATTGCCATTATCGTTAGGTAATCTTACTAAAAATTGAGTTATTATCGCTGGGTAATCTTACCATTGCGATTATTGTTAGATAGTCTTGCTAACAAATGAGCCATTATCGTTGGGTCATCTTACCATTGGCATTGCCACTATCGTTATGTAATCTTACCATTGTCATTATCGTTAGGTAATCTTACTAACAATTGAGCTATTGGCGTTGGGTAATCTTACCATTGCCATTATCGTAAGGTAATCTTACTAACGATTGAGCTATTTTTGTTAGGTAATCTTACCATTGCCATTATGTTTGGGTAATCTTACTAACAATTTAGCCACTATCGTCAGGTAATCTTACCATTGTCATTATCGTTAGATAGTCTTGCTAACAAATGAGCCATTATCGTTGGGTCATCTTACCATTGCCATTATCATTAGGTAATCTTACTAACAATTGAGCCAATATTGTTCGGTAATCTTACCATTGCCATTATCGTTAGTTAATCTTCTTATAAATTGAGCCATTATCGTTAGGTACTCCTACCATTGCCATTATCGTTAGGTAATCTCACTAACAATTGAGCCATTATCCTTGGGTAATCTTACCATTGTCATTATCTATGGGTAATCTTACTAACAATTGAGCCATTATCGTGAGATAATTTTGCCATTGCTATTATCTATGGGTAATCTTACTAACAATTGAGTCATTATCGTTAGGTAATCTTACCAGTGCCATTATCGTTAGGTAATCTTACTAACAATTGAGCCATTATCGTTAGGTAATCTTACCATTGTCATTATCGTTAGGTAATCTTACTAACAATTGAGCCATTATCGTTAGGTAATCTTACCATTGTCATTATCGTTAGGTAATCTTACTAACAATTGAGCCATTATCGTTAGGTAATCTTACCATTGTCATTATCGTTAGGTAATCTTACTAACAATTGAGCCATTATCGTTAGGTAATCTTACCATAGTCATTATCGTTAGGTAATCTTACTGACAATTGAGCCATTATCGTTAGGTAATCTTACCATAGTCATTATCGTTAGGTAATCTTACTGACAATTGAGCCATTATCGTTAGGTAATCTTACCATTGTCATTATCGTTAGGTAATCTTACTAACATGCGAAGATGAAAACTTGGTGAGCGTGAAGAATGCCAACTTGCTCGCACCGCCTTCCAGCTTACATGTACACATCAGTGAATGGCAGCCTCTTTCAACTATGCACGTGCGAACAGAAACACTGTTTATGTGGGTAATTAGTAAACAGGAACAGCAACAAGACTTGTGTACGCCGGTAATTTTGTCCCATTTTCCCATTAATGGATATAATGACATCTCACACTTTGGTATGAGACCAAAAACTTGGGATTATTGCAAAATTGTATAATATCAAATGAGACAGAAGACACTGTTTTAATCGAAACTAGTATAGAAATGTATTATGCAACCAAATTATTATAATAATAATGCCCTTTATCCAAGCACTCGATGGTACAATAATGCTTACAGAACAAAAAAGTAAAAGAAAAACATTCCTACCAATACATTCAAATTACGCAACAAAAGAACATACATGGAGACAAGACAAAGTAGGTAAGAAATACGCGACATAAATTCATAAGTTGAGTGGTGACAAGCGCACCTGGACACATTTTATTTCCTCCTCCCTCAAGAATATGCATATAACAAAACTCAATGTTCGACAGAAATCCATTAGCCACCTGACAGCCAACATATTCGGGGGCGTATCCCAGCCTGACATTCACGGATGTACAATGGGCCCACAACATGGAAAGGTAGATAGAAGTCAAACATTATTGCTATTAATATCAGGGTCTTCCTGCACCAGCAGAATTATGTCCAAACTCTCTTGAATTCTAGAATTCCAGGAATTATTAGAATAGGAAGGAATTATTAAAATACGAATCAAAGCTAGCACTCGTACTTCTTGATACATTAATCACCCTCCAGAAAATATCATCGTACAGATCGTGACTCCTAAATTTACACCACAGTGACTTACAGTGGATAGGGTAGTGATAGTTTTAAAGAGCTGTATTTTAACATCTGTCGAGCAGAAGTTGAATTTCCTGATAAGCTGATTGCCAACTCGTTTTTCAGAAGTTGTTTGTAGATATCAGCGTTGCTACACCATTTGTTTGTTATTAAGTGACCTAAGCAGGGAAAACTGTCCACATAATCCAACTGAGTTCCTTTTAACACATTATTCTTTCGAAACTGTAACCTCTGCATGGTGCGCGGTTTTACTGGCATACAAACAGATTTCTTAGTATTATAATCAATATCTAGTGTTGCGGCATCCACCTCGCATATATTTAGCATCATTTGAAGAGCATCCACATGAGGGCTAATAGAACAAAATCGCTCGCATACCTAATTGCTTTAATACAGCAGTCGCCAAAATGCCACCCAACACGGCTAAGAGCTGAACGCTCGTGTAAGCTGTTTACATATACATTGAATAGGAGGAGCGAGAGAAGGCCTTCCTGCTCTAGTCCATTCGTTGTTTGAAACCGGGTTGATGTTAAATTTCCCATCGTACTGCACATTGTTGTTGTTGGTACCCGTATTTTAAAGTTTTACAAGTTGTGGAGGCGCCCCCTTTCAATTAGTGTTTTGAAGTGTCCAATGATTGAGGCGGTCAATTGCTTTTTTGGCAGGTAGAAAACAAAGGTATACACATCGGCAAGTCTCTGTTGACAGAGTAATGAACAGTTTGTTTAAAGGTAAAAATATCCGGTTTAGTTCCATGTTCAGGCTCAATACCAAATAGGATTGATGATGTTTGGAGACATTCGCCAAGTCTGTTCTGAAAAACAATTTCTCGTAACTTCGATTCTGCAGTAGCATTTGATGTTTAGTCTGTTATTGCCTACATTTGTCGTACATTTTGTCTCTGTATTTATAACAGGTTTTACAACTACATTGTAAGCGATGACGAAATGCCCACCCAAGCTGTTCAATAGGTAAGGTCGTGGAGCCCGCCAAACCAACAGAAATTCTGCACCTGCCAACCGCTGGGTTTGGACCTCTGGGACACTGGCCTCTGGGATAAAATAAAATCACGGGCTTCCTCTGAGCTTCCTCTCAGGGATTGGCTTCAGGGACCAGGCTACTACCTGGGCTCCACCTCTGGGCTTGCCCATGGGTTCCGATGCATTCAACTTCGTTACCACTGGGCCGTTTTCACCTCTGGGCTTGCAACCAATAAAATCTCCTCTAGGCTTCCTTTGGGTTTCCTCTTGGTTCGGCAAGCAGAGAACCGTGCCAGAACACGTCTCCACTTCCAGGCCACATCACACACCTGGGCGACACCCGCCCGGGAACCTTGGATAGCGGGGGACTTACCTTGGCGCTCTGTCACCATTACACCGACTTGAGACTGTTCCTGAACAGGAGTGGGTTTACACGCCAAGGATACTGAAGATGAACCTGCAAACAACGGGCCATAAG
The DNA here is from genome assembly GCA_016164225.1 of Gammarus roeselii. NCBI lineage: Eukaryota > Metazoa > Arthropoda > Malacostraca > Amphipoda > Gammaridae > Gammarus > Gammarus roeselii. The sequence goes on along the minus strand of SDVV010012997.1, from coordinate 7,102 downwards.
TTGGCCATTAGATGTATACCTGAACATACCCAGACCCCCAGCGCGCCCCACCCCATCTCAAGTCTAGGCTGGAACGCACAAGGGAGCCACAATCACAACATTCATTAGTGGCTGTGGTATGTAGTTTGACTCAAGACAAAACCGTGGAGAAAATAGACATGACATGGAGGAATTGAGCATGCAGGACCATACTCAAAGGCTTCTGTTGATATACCATCCTTCTACAACTTCTCCGTTCTATATTCACTTAACCGCTGATCTGAGCTCCCAAATATTGACTTCATAATGTTTTTTCTTGGTTAAGCGCATCATTGACACTATTCGAGTCAGCATCGTTATTGACACTTTTCATTATACCATCATAGTGGGCGCTCCACACTCAGCAATATTCCTCCCCCTGTTTCACCATTCACACGTTGAAAAAGAGAACTGGTTTTTTGCTTTCATATTTTTAATTTCTTTCCAGAAATCATTCAGCTGTTCATTAATAATTTTATCACACACATCAGTTGCATGGAAATTTTTCTTATGTCGCTTACAGAAGGGAGTGCGTATTCGCAGTCACTGTTCGTTTTGTTGTTTTCCTCATGTAAGAGGCCATTTCGCGGTTTCCCAGCATTTCGCGACTGCACATACGCCACTACGCTTGCGTCGTGCAACACAGCCACAAACAAATACGATAACTATCTTAATCTTACAAGGTAAGCAAAGAAACATGAGTGAAGTTCAACTGCAGAATGTTTTAAAGTTCAGATTCTTTCATTTATATCTCATGAATTCGAAACCTGCAATGTCTTCTAATAAAGATGGCCTAGACGATGTAGGCTGATACACTGGAGGCGTGCCCAGGCCGAGGTTATGCCTTCCCTACCACTCGCCCTTAATGCGTTATGTGAGCCTGTGTTGGGGGATGCCAGGATGCTTACCAAAACGGGGGGGGGGTTATTACCCCACTGGCTCTCAATGGCGTCACGCTAGCCTGAACGGGGTGTGGGATGTCAGGGAGCTGGCAAAACCGGGTTGTGTTCTTCCCCCCTCTCGCCTCTATCGCGTTATGCGAGCCTGTGGCTCGCATAACGCAATAGACGCTGAACCTTTCGGGAAGGATTGCAATAGACTGTGATCTTTCCCGACCACATATTTGTTTAGTTTCATAATATTAATTATAATGATCATCTCTATTAAAGCACTCGATTGTACAATAATGGTTGCAACAGAAAAACATGTTCAACATAAAGCATTCCTTCCTATACATAAAAAAAAAACATAAAAACGCACACGTGAAGACATCAAGATTGAAATACACGACAACAATTTATAGATTAAGTTTGAGACAAGCATGCTCAAAAATACCTTATGTGTCCCTTTCCCACATGAAAATGTATACAAACAACAATGTGGGACAGGTTTAATATAGAGCCATATCTAACAGTACATATACTTGGGGTCGCATCTCAACCTGACAGCCACACGCATATAATGGGCAAACAACCTAGATATGCAGTTGGAAGTCAAACATTATTCCTATTATTATCGGGATCTTCCTGCACAAACAGTATTCTGTCCCCTCTTTCTTTAAGTGGGGATAGTTCGTATCCCTCACTGTTACATACTGCCTCCAGGAAGGGATTATTAGAGTACTCAATTTGTTACTGGAGGCTGTATGCACTTTTTCTTGTTCGTACTTTCAGGCAATCAACATCATATTCTGCAAATACTAGGCTAGCACTCGTTCATCTTGGGACACCCACCAGTCTCCCGAATATGTCATTGTATGCAATTCGAAGTTTGCTCATAGTACCCCTGGTAAACTTACACCACAATGAGTTACAGTACATAGGATATCAGAACGTTTTAAAAAACTACAGTTTAACATCCGTTGTACAAAAAGTAAATTTTCTTATACGTTGCTTGCCAACCGCATTTAATTTCCGGCGTTGTTCAGAGATATTGTCACTATCACACCGGTTATTTCTTATTAAATGACACAAATAAGGAAAACTGTCCACATACACCAGCGGGGTCCCGCTAAGTACACCGTCCGTTCTGTACAGGATTCTCTGGTTAGGTTAGGTGGTGTCACTAGCATACACAATGATTTACTAGTATTGTACTCGTTGCCTAGTTTTGCGGCCTCAGCCTCGCATATATTTACCATCGTCTGAAGAGCATCGACATGTGGGGCCAGAAGGACCATGTCGTCTGCATAGCTAATCGCGTTAACACAGCAGCCGTCAATGTGACACCCAACACGGCTAAGAGATAGTCGGTCATGTAAGCTGTCTACATCCACATTGAAACGGAGAGGCGAGAGTAGGCCTCCTTGCCTAATCCCATTAGTTATTCGAAATGGGTTTGACATTGAGCTTCCCCATCGAATTGCACATTCCTGCTGTTGGTACCAATACTTTAGTAGATTGACTAGGTGTGCTGGCGCCCCTCTTACAATTAGTTTCTTGAACTGTGTCCAATGATTTACACGATCAAATTTTCTTAGCATCCAAAAAACAAAGGTGCATAGGTGACCAACCACTAACAAACCTAAGTAATCGTCTGCTTTAATGTGAAGATAGCCATTTCAGTCCCATGCTGAGGTTTGAACCCAAATTGGTTGGGCGTTGTTCTCGGACAGTCGCCAAGCCTGATCTGGATAACTGTTTCTAGTAGCTTTGAAACTGCAGAAGCAATTGATATTGGTCTGTAGTTACATTTATCGGTCGCATATTTTGTTTTCGATTTTATTTTAGTCTTTATGACAACATCCATTACTAACTCAGGAAGGTAATTAAGCTCACGGCAGCCAGTGAAGAGAAAAACATGACATTAAGAAGTTGAACAGGACCATACTTGAATACTTTTTAATTTCGTGACAGCGGTCTTAAGTTTCCACGTATAATCATCATAATCATCACTTTCCCAATTGAGGGCCTCATGAACAATAGACGAGTCAGTGTCGTTGTTGATACTGTGCACGATACCATCAAAGTGGTCGCGCCACATATCAGCATTATTTCTCTCCCCTGTTATACCATTGACAGATTGAAAAACAGAATTTTCATTTTTTCCAGAAACCCATATTTCACCCACATTCATTTTATCAAACAGACTAGCTGCACGTTGATCATCCTTTTGTTTCTTACAGTAATAAGCACGTCAATAATATTTAATAATCACGTCAGGATGTAAGAAGATAAATATTACACTAAAAATATACAGATTGTAACTAAGTTAAACCTGAAATAATGTTCATTGTAGATACACACATAATATATCCTAATATTCATAAAATTTTATAAAAATACCCAATACATTGCATCGAAGATGGAAATTCAACAGAGAACATACAAAAGTGAACGAAAATGTACTAAAGCGCTCGAGTCATAACAAAGCAAAAAGATTAATTCTCTACCATACCCAAAACATGCATTAAAAGCCGTGATGAACGAGGAAAAACTAGCATGTAACCAAACAAACAACTAATGTGAATAAGATACCAAGACATGCGAGTGTAATAACTGAAACCTATAGTAAATAATGTGGAAAACTTCTACGCAAATACGGTATAGTACATACAAAAATCTGATGAAATTAGCCTCAACTCAGTCCAAAACAAAGTTCAATTAACATCTCATTAACTAAAGTAACCACGGCTTAATCGTAAAAGAATGCCATATATACGTATAAAATACGACAATGATGCAACAACCTATCAATTATGCATGAAATAGTATGCTATATGGAAGATGCAAACCTAAATTATCCTAAAAATCCTATAAAAATCTACATAAATCAACCGACCATTACCAGTAATACATAACGCAATTTAATAACTTACAATAGACCCATATCGTGGAGGTATTCTCGCTATTGGAACATCGCGTCAATGGAACACTGATATATATGGTTAAAAACCTGGATAATGCATTATGGGGTAGATAGATTAACGACAGTAGCTGCTGCATCAACCCAAAATACAAACATCAACTCGCCAACAACCAGACATATAAACTATACTATTCCTATAGATATTATATGCATATGAAATAAATAGATGGAAAACCTAAAACATTGCCTAAAATTCGATATCAAGCTGATACCAAGCATCTCACTACTTAAAAATGAGCCAAATATACTCTGGGGTTATTTTCCTTTGAAGGAATACATCAGTCACCTATTTATTTTACGAATTTCTCTATGTCCGATAACGAAAGAAAACGATGGAAGGATTTAGGGGTGGAGTAACTTAACAGAGCGAAGGGTACTGATAAAAACAATCGCAGAAAATAAAAATAAACTAATTGAATCTATGCCAGATGTAAATTGATCAATATCGAACAACGTAGAAATGATATCAAGGTTGAAAAATTCATCATGAACGTGTCCGGAAATCAAAATTCGTGCAAGAAGAATATGTGTGGAGTATTAACCTTTAATACAGCTTGTAAGTTGTTATGTAACTGTTATTATCAATACAAATTATCTTATAAATGTATGTTGTCATTACCCCCAAAAAACATTCAGAGGACCCAGCATTGAAAATGCATACATACAACATGACATGCAACGAAGTTGCAATACAATATACCCAAGCATTGGAATGCTAATACCCTTGTGTAAATAAATAACCTAATTACTAACTATAGACAAATACAAGCTATCCATCTGTCCGGCTGCTAAAACCAGTTCCATCGCGCTGCTTGTCTTCGCGCCGACCGCTTTCCGCCCGCTTGACTCAAGGTTGCATGCAATGCCCCGGTGAAATGTTAAGTGGAAATTCCCGTATACTTTTTATGTTAGTCTTCAGGGCATTTTGGATTCACTTATAGCTACTAGTATGAACAGACGAGCATTGTTTGTTTATACACCAATAGTTGGTGGTGTGATAAAGTTATTTTATTATTATTTGTTAAATCAAGCCGATAGATTTTATACGTCGTAGTGCTTCATATCACATATCATTAATCGAGGAAAAAAGATGCCTGTACTATCAATATATCCGAGAAATTTATTTCATATTGAATGCGTACCTTCCCTCAGAAAATAAGATAAACACAGTACTTCCATCCATAGACGTTTGCGTAGCATTAGAGATTATACAATTACGTAATCTTGAATGATCCTTTCTCTTTGTATATTTAAACTGATGAAAAAAATGTCTGTATTCATCTCCTTGGGAATTTGTGTGTAGCAGTTTAGCTATAGTATTGTATCTACTTCCCATATCCGTTGAGAATAAATTTAATTTCATGGTAATTCTTGGATAGCACTCTGATGACTTCAGTTAAATCACCGGCAATCAATTGATTCGAATGAATGTCATTCATCCCCTTAACAACATGCGTCATGATGGTTGAGTAACATTGGTTTACTCGAGTAGCCATTTGTGCCCCTCAGTATGCCGTGAGAAAGAGAATATTTCTTCTCCTTCTATGGATGCCGACAAAAAAAATCACGTCAGATCACATGAATTACGTCCGCGTGCCTAAGGGTAGTAACATCGGACGTAAAATGGCCCTCTTGCTGGAAGGTAATAAGTCGGCAGCAAGGGATAAACTCCTATGCACTACCAACCTTCAATATGTTTGGAATTGAATAGATTTTTCCACCGGCTAACCAGACGGGGAACATAAATGAATTATATGAATGGTGTTAATAAATTCCTACATACTTATCTCGGCGGTCAAACTGAGAAGAAGTATCCGCTAGTGTCAGTAGTTGAGCTCTTAGTGTTGTACTACTCTCATCGCAGTGACTGTAACCTAACCCGTGCACACAAGGCATCAAAAATACGACATACTAAACTGATGTTTCAGGTTCTTGTTCGCTCGAGGGTCGTTTTACGGATCTTCACCATGGTAACTGGTGGCATAGGGAACCTATTAACAGCGCTTCAACAGGGGTGCTTCCCATCAAAGATGTTATGTTACATTTTCATCTGTTTGATATACGTGGAAGAAGCAAGACAATATAATACGGTTTCTGTGATTTTCAGTGCTAAATCGAGTTATAATAATGACGCAATGTATAGTAGCAGGAGATAATTGTTAAAATTAACTTTTTTTCAAGTCAAAAACTTTGACAAAAAGCGTCTTCGTAGCGTAAAGTTTTGCAGTGTGAACACAACAGGGAACAGATAAACAATTCGTGGTGCATTACGCGTGAGGTGCTGCATTAAAATTGTATTACTTAGAAAAAACTATTATCTGAACAAGATACACTTTTCGAATTTCGTTAGAACACTCAAAGAATTCCTGCCACCATAACCGTTATTATAAATAGACGCGTGATGTGTGAAACAAACAGAATATAAAGTGCATCTCTCCTTCGCCGAGTGCAAGTGCTCAGACCGACGGAGTTTTGCTTGATCACTGAAAAGGAAACTAACATCCACCTCCGCTAAAATTGGATTACATGATTACCTTAGGTCCAAACTATTAACGGGAAGCAAATTAGGTGAATTTATCATCATAACGGGAGCATCCATTATACGCACTCTTCAAGAATTCCTGAAGATAGTTCTACTACTTGCTATTTGTGATCTTGTAACATTTTAATTTAAATTACATGCAAATAATTTGATGAATCAATTTCCGTCCCAAGCCGTCTAAAATAACTGGACGAATAACATTTTATATAATAAACTGTATAAATGTACTCACCTGATCTTACAGCATACACTCAATAAAGCGTGGTTGGCCAGTCCTGTTATCGTGTTCGACCAACCGATCTCTGTAATAACGGAACGCAACAAAGAAGCGCTCAGCGGCGGAAACTTTCAATTTTTCTCCTCCAATTTATATATTATGAAGTCAAATTATTTTCAGTGTCATAACAACCTTCATAGGTTGTTATGGCACTGGGAAAACACAAACTGTGAAACCACAGTCTCTGAGTCTGATCTAGATAAGATTGCATGCTACAGTCTCATGTCCTTTGATAATCGGCTCGACGGCCACCACGCGCATAACAACGTGGAGCGGCGACTGTTGCCAACACGGCTCGACGGCCACCACGCGCATAACAACGTGGAGCGGCGACTGTTGCCAACACGGCTCGACGGCCACCACGCGTATAACAACGTGGAGCGGCGACTGTTGCCAAC
>SDVV010012996.1:0-15261 GCA_016164225.1 Gammarus roeselii | reverse complement strand
CCCACGAGTACCTCCTCTCCCTGGGTCACCTCCTCTCAACCAACCTCGATACATATAATAATAATGATAAAATTCAAAATTTATCACCATGAAAAAAGGGCAGAGAAAAATAATAGAGCCCAAGCAAGAAGAAATGATAAAATACTAAAATAAAGTGTTAATGATCTATAAAATGAATAAGCATCCATTACTAAAATAAAGTGTTAATGATCTATAAAACGAATAATCATCCATCCACCCCAAATCGCTGCGAGGGGAGAGCAGAGGTTCCAGGATTCAGAGGGGCCTCTATAGGGTCCCACAGTTTCTCAAAAGGCTCCCCAAGGGTCTCAAGGGTGTCCCAGAGGGCCCCAGAAAGATCCAAGTGGACCACCCCAATTCCACCTGGTCTTTCAAGTCCCCCGGGTTCCCGAAACCCCGGGCCCCCGAGTCCCGCGGATCCCACGAGTACCTCCTCTCCCTGGGTCACCTTGTCTCAACCAACCTAGATGCATATAATAAAAATAACCAATGAAAAATTTATCACCATGAAAAAAGGGCAGAGAAAAATATTAGAGCCCAAGCAAGAAGAAATAATAAATTACTAAAATAAAGTGTTAATGATCTATAAAATGAATAATCATCCATCCACCCCAAGGTTTGCGCCTATCTGACCCCGAGTGAGCCATTCTGGCCGGTCTCTGAAATGATTAAAGGCCAGCCAATAAGCGCCATGGGTAAAAAAAAGGCATCAGGTGGCAGCTCAGCCCGTTATATAAGCGGAAAATCTCTATATTACAAAAAAATCCCATTTAAGCATTAACTGCCAAGATTATATTGCCAATGCCTGACATAACTGCTGTCGTTAAAAAATTTAGGGTGACGAAGAAGACCGAGTAGAGTTTGTCGATATTTCCTTCAGAGTCTGGGTTAGCCAAGTTAAAGTGACCTGGATTTATAGCGGGGTAGAGTCAATGTCCGCTCTGGAGTCTCAAACGAGAGCCAGAGCATGTTCTCACTTCTGTGTCAAACGTACGTGGCTGTCCCACGGGAGAGCCTATGATGACTCGCGTTGAGGATCAAATCAATCAAGCATGTGGCATGGGGTATTTCCCGTCCATATCGCCGCAGTGTGTTGCCAAAGCTTGAACACTGAACCAGGAGTAACGAAAAATGACTGCAGCTGGGTAAGCCATCCACTCAAGGAACACCAAAATAAAAATTCAAGGCACGTTCAGGTTTCACTTCCGGTGGTAAATATTTCAACTATACAAGCTACGAATAAATTTATGTGATCCCTATACTCCACATGAAGTCTGTTCCAAGATTGACATCTTAATAATGACCGAACCAGAATTTTAGCTGGCTGAACCTTGATAATTGCGGTAACATCCCAAAAGAACCAATAAAACCGCGAGACATATCAACGAATGACGATAGAGAACGTTTTAAACACCAGAGGAACCGAGAGTTCCTGGGGGAGAGTTAGAAGCACCCTGCCCGTGGTTGCGGGAATCTACTTCATCGTTCAAAGCAAAGGGTTCATATGATTCGTTGACTAATCTATCCAGCCATCCATGGGTACATTCGAGAAAAACGCCACAAAGCCGGACAATCTGCAGCTGAGGGTAAATATTTGCTTAGTAGTCAATATACGTGCGACAGAGCGTGCACCAACTGCCTGCAAGAGTTATAAAGCTGCCGATGTCTGGAAAGATGGTGGTGAATCTCGAACACACCTTAGACTACTGGCCCTAGGGTCATTTCCCACCTCCGGGGAGAGTATGGTCAACGACAAGAGGGAACTATATGGGTACATTGTTCGTGACTTCATCACTTCATTCATAAAGTACAGTAGCGAAAGAAAGTTCGTTTATGATTAAAGATTAAGCGAAATCTTCACTGATCAATTATCGACCGATATTTGAACACATTAGAAATTAAATTGATATTATCCATTAAGAATGATTGTCCAGATTTAAAACCGTAAAAAAAACATAAAAAGGTAAATTCCACGCGGGAAAATACTAGTTTGCTTTTCGGTTATAGACTAACCATAAACGAATTTTATTTTGCTACTGTACCTACGATGCTTCTGGGTGTTACCGGGAAAGTTAGACTACGTTCGCATTTGAAAACGATGGAGTGGTTGCTAGGCTGATTTGTGCTCCTAGGAACACTTTTTCAAATATGATTGCGAAATCACAAAAAATACCGACAGGGTAGCCGGATGAATGATGAAAAGAGGCTTGGAAGAGAAGCACATCGGGCCCGATCACCTGGAGCATCGATCAACGCCTCGCTATTGTGCGACCGTTGGGCGTTAACGAGAAGTTAGCTGTTCACGGTGAGGCACGGGGAGAACACTCACCGACGGAAGAAACTCGTATAGTTCACATAAAGGTACAGTCCAAAGCAATACTGCAGTGACGTCACGGTAGTGAGTAAAGGCCTTCAATCACGTAAGCTAAAACTCATGTTCCGTTCCATACATTTGTGATGCAAAAAGTTAATTCTTACCTCTTCAATACATCAGCGAGCCTAGGAAAAGGTCGCTGGGCAAATCAACAACCACTCATGTGTCATCTCGACAATATAGAACATTGGATAGAAATCGGGATAGTTGAACATACAATTGATCATATATATATTTTTATGCGAACATCTCCGTGTAAGCGGTAGAGCGGGTTTCACAATTACATAAAATCACAGATCAGAAAGTAGGTTGCAATTTTTAGTTGTTAGAAAAACGACCTCCACCAACATTTGTCAGAGGGCTCCGTGTCAGATCACGGAGACCGGAGCCCTCTCATCGGCAGATTCCTTAACAACAGATGGATTGACAAGCCCCACTAACAGAGGATGCAGCACGCAGATACAGACAACAGGCCGAATCTCTCAGGAAGCGGGGAGGTCGACGGCAAGGCGCACCTCACACTCCTCTCATACACTTACACAACTTGGCCCTTTAGCGCTGAAGGGTCTGGCCGGAAGACCCCGCAACACACACTTAGGGCCGACAGTGTGACTGGTTTACCCTTGACGCGTCATGGTGGAGGTAGCGAGAAAGCATGCAATGAATAAGCGTGAATGGATGAATTTTTGCACTTCCTTGATGTGCTTTCCCGCCCTTGTCATCTCGATAAGAAACTGAATGATCGTACATCCCCTATGTACGACCATTCCGTTTCTCAACGATGCCAAGGGCGGGAAAGCACATCAGGGAAGCGTCAAAAATAATCCATCCATTCACGCCTATTCATAGCACGTTTTTCGCTACCTCCACACTCCAGTCTCTTCTACATAACGCCTGCTTCACACCAACCTTCCACCAAAACTTCGGTCTACCTCTAGGCCTGCGATCACCCGCCTCTGCCTTTATCACCAATCTCTCCATCTATCACTACGTGCCCAAACCATCTCAGAACAGGCGAATCAACTCTGCCCTCTAACATTTTTACTCTACCCGTTCTAATTCGAACCACATCGTTATTGATCCTGTTTCTCTCTGCGTCACTCCAGTCGTGTTCCTCAAACTTTTCAGATCGAATACATTCATTCTTCTCTCTTCTGCTCTTGCTCCCCAAGTCTCAGGTCCGTAATGCACAGTTGGGACAACTACTCTATCATACAACCCCTTTTGCTTCCAGCACCAACATCCTACAGCTTATTACACTCTTCAGTGCACCGAGCACTTTACACCCTTTCTTCACTCGCGACTTCACCACAGTTTCCACTAATTCAGTCTTCTTCACATGGGAGCCCAAATACTTAAAACACTGAACTTCCTCTTATAACTCTCCATTTAGGTGGACACTAATTCTGTAGCACAGTTTGTCAAATGAAATTTGAAACTTGTTTGCTTGCTCTCGTTGTGTTCGAGAGGTAGCTAGTTCCTTACACACATGTCTCTTTTCTTGCCTGCCGTACAGTCGTCAGCAGAGAACACAGCACTCCAGTTGGCATGATTACCTCGCAATTTACTTTTGCTAGACCATCTCACAGCTTCTGGACTGACGCGCCCTCGTCGCTCGTGGACAACAGCTGCAGCACTTCCAACGCTGCGTCGGGGATGCGGGTGCCTGCAACCGACACAGAAAACATGAAAAACCGTCCAGGAAACGTGGAAAACGGAAAAATTGCTACCATCTTTGAAACAAAAACAGCAAATGTGTGAATTTTACTTCGATAAAGTCAGCCAGTGATGCTTGAGACACTTTGCTGAAGAGCCGCTAACATGGAAAGTGGATGATTTTAAATAACTTGCGGACACATCGAAATGCAGTCTACCTATTGTATTTTGCTTCATCATAAAATAAGTAACAAAGAACTGAGCATTAACTGATGGAAATTTGCGAACTGAAATATGAGATTCTTAGACGCAGTAGAGCATGCGTCAGAGAAGGGAGAAAGTGGGTGCTTGGTCCACAGTGAAAGTGAGACTGAGACGAGGCTGCGTTTTGTCTCCCCAGCTGTTCAAACTCTACATTGGTGGAGTGGTTAGGGAGGTGAACGAGAGCCGTGGCTAACAACTGTTGGGAGCGAATGGGCGGAGTTGCCAGTTGAGTCGGTTACTGTTTGCGGATGGTACGGCACTGGTGGGAAATTTGGAGAAGTTGTGCAGGCTAGTATCTGAGATTGGTAGAGGGTGTGAGAGGAGGAAGCTGCGAACAAACGTTGGTAAATGTAAAGTAACGAGTTCGAGGAATGTCGATGCAAGCAGAACTAGTGTACTTCTGAATGAAGAGTTTTTTGAGGAAGTTTGGTGATTCAAGTACCTTAGATCTCATGGGGAAAAGACAGAACTAGCGGAAACTGTCGCGAGTGAAGGAAGGGTGTAGAATGCTGGGCGCATTGAAGAGTGTAAAGCTGTAGGACGTTGGTGCTGGAGGCAACAGGGGTTGTATGAGAGATTAATTGTCCCAACTGTGCATTACGGAGTTGTGACTTAGAGAAGGGGAGGGGTTGGGAGGGGAGCAGACGAGAGAGGAGGAGGTTACAGGACTGAGCAGATTCACGTGTTCCGAGATGGTTCGGGCACATGGTGAGGATGGATGATAGGAGCTCGGTGAAAAAGTGTGATGAAGGCGGTGAGTAGACGTAGGCCTAGGGATAGACCGAAGTTTGGGTGGATGGATGGCGTGAAACAGACGCTGGGTAGGAGAAACTTCAGTGTGGAATTAGCTTTTGACGCTGCCCTGATGTGCTTTCCCGCCCTTGGCGTCTCGTTGAGTAACGGGACGGTCGTGAGTGGGGGGCGGTTACTATAACGCAGCAGGAGTAAACTAGCTCAACTGTCGGATCCTGCGCTGATGCTGACTTAGGACCGCACTTCTGACCCGAACTGTGTGTTCGGGGTCTCACAGCCAGACCCTTTTGCGCTGAAAAGCTAAGTTTGTGTGTGTGTATGAGAGGAGTGTGCTGTGCTCCTTGCCGTCGGCTACCCTCCTTGTTGGAAATTTGGTCCAGTGTCTATATCTGTATAAATATGATGTAACTTTTCTTCTCTACATTTGGCATGTGATGTTTAATTCCAAATTTGGATTAAACTTTCAAAGTGTATCTTCAAAGTGGCAACATTCTAGAAAGAAACGAGAATGCATGGTTACCTACCTGGACCAAAGATAGCCGCCACACCGCTGTGCTTGAGGAATTCGTAATCCTGAGGCGGAATGACTCCTCCCGCTACCACTCGGATATCAGGCCTGCCAGCGTCCCGCAGAGCAGCCACCAATTCCGGTACAAGAGTTCGGTGGCCGGCCGCTAGGCTGGACGCCCCCACTACGTGCACGTCCGAGTCAACTGCCTGCTGAGCCACTTCTTGAGCAGTCTGAAATTATTTGGATAGTTTTATTTAGCGTTCAACCTTTTTGGGGGACGAAATAATAGGGCAGATTGTAGGAGGGGCGATGGTAGGTGAAGAGACGAATTGAAATAAAAGCATTAAAACAATGCAACTCAGGAAATTAGAATATTTATTAGATCGCGGTACTCCATGTGACGTTCAAGGATTAGATTAGTGGTCCATCTCCACCGGAGCTCTGACGCGATTCCTTGAGAGATTTCTGATAGATTCCCACTCCAGTGTGTGTACATTGCAATTAAAGTGATTTACAACTTGTAAGTGTGGTATGTGTGCACGCTGGTGCCCACGAGACTAATTCTTCAACAGTAATAAAGGATTTTTACGTAGCTGTGCAAACAGACCGTTTCTGCGTTCTTACTCGGATAGAACAGCACCACCACTTTAATTTTACACTACTAGTGAGGATAGTGAGTAGGCGTAGGAGCAAAGGGGGTGTTTCAAGAAAACTCGTCGAGCTGCGACGAATGCAACGCACTTCATCACTAAGCGTCGTTTTGTAGTATAACGGACATGGTGGCGTGATCGGTCCCATTTGGTCGTGAGTTATCCATGTGTCCTGTGGTTATGCTGTCTTTCCTGGTAATATTAAGATTAAGATTAGGGGCATATCTACAACAGAGCCCCAAAATGAGTCATCGCAAGCTCCCTCGTAGGGCACGACGATCATTGATTCTGGCGAGTACGCCCTTATTCGTGTGTGAAAAGTGACTTTATCAGAGTTAAATTATGTAGGCATATTAAATGTGGTGCTACGCAGGCTGGTGCATACAGGAACAGGCTTAAACGCAGTCACCTGAACAGATTATTGTTTCTGTGCACTGTGGGAAGGAGAGGCCTCCCCGCCTGTATCAGTATTTAATTTTTACACTGCTTCGTATAGCCCGGTATGTTTTTCGAAAGCGATTAGCTTTTTTCGGTAGGTTAGGTCAGTGAGTAAGCGTTGTAGGTTGCACGGGAGATTTAAGAAGGCTCGTCGGGTCACTGCGGGTGGGTTGCAGTCCATCAGTGTTTCACGATGATGAACGTAGACATAGGCCCATCCAGTCCTATGTCTACGTCCATTAGGTGTTCGTGGGTTATCCATGTTTGTCCCGTGCACAAGGGGTTAGTGAATATTTGGCTTCTTTTGTCGGAGAATTTGGTTCCTTCATTGTTCGCTTTGTGCCACATGCCATAACCTCGGGATGGTATACGGGAGTTGATGATAGGGAACCAATCTCGGTAGTGTATGGCGATGAATTGTTCTCGTGGGTAGACGACAGATTCGCAATGAGTTCCCGAGCTTATTTCCCTTTATTTCTACGTGACCAGAGAGCCAGCCTAATTTGGCAGCTTGACCCGTCTCGGAATTTTAAAGAGATTGTGCTGCATATAATGTAGAGCTGGGTTTTCTTAGTGCGCAGAGTTTTGAGTTGAGTGAGGGCACTCAGACTGTCTCAGAATACGATGTATTTTGGGAGGCGGTCTGTTTTGTAATTGAGAAGGCTAATTCGAGTGTGTACAGCTCTGCAGAGGAAAACAGCGGCTTCTTGTGGAGGGAAGCCGAATGTGAGGTTTCCCCTTCCCCGCACACAGCGGCAGGCATGAATGAAGGCTTAATAACCTTACGATTGATGTTCAGAGAAGTCAGTAAGTTGTTCACGCGTAGCGAAATGGTGGACATATATGCTTCTTAGCCGCCATGAGTCGTTCATCGGGAATGTTGGTGATGTGGTTGAGGGCTTTGTTGTTATTGAGCGGTAGTGGAAGCTCGTTAGCAAGCACGTTCAGCGATTCGATGGGAGTGGAACGGAAAGCGCCGGTTGTGATGCACATAGCGTTGTTAGTAACGATCGAGGGAGGTTCGAGAGTTGTTCTGGCTGCTGAACTGTAAATAATAGCTCCATGATCAATGCGCGAGCATATAAACGTGTTGAAAACCATCATGACGGGTGCGTATTGGCACCGAATTTCAAAGATGTTACCAGTCCCGTTGACCATTCGCAGCGGGATTCCAGGACTGTATTGTGAAGTCGCTGTGTAAGTTTAGGGTCCCACAAAAGACCTAGAATGTGATGTAGTCTTCGTTATACTAGAGTTGTGTAGTGCAACGTTAGGGCTGGTTTTAGGTGTATTCCGGAGACCAGAATCAAATGCATACTTTTATTCTTAGATGATGAAAGTCGGAATCTGCTCAAGGAAAATCTGTTCTCAACTTGACTGAAGCACTTTAGGCGTCCATGTTGAATTGTTAAAAGGCATGGGTGTTTGTAGCTTATTTGTCAGTCATCCACGCTCATCAAATAGAGCAATATCCCATCACGAGGGAAAATGTTTGCCAGCCAATCGATTTCGAGGAAAAAAGTGACACTAACGACGCCTCCCCGAGGGACACCTATTTCCTGAGGATAGAATGGCGACAGAGTGTCTCCGTCCTTGATCCTGATGGTACGATTATTTAAAATTTGGTGGGAAAAACGAGGTGGGAGTTTTTTTAAAGCCCTTGCGATGCAGGTTTTTCATGATGCCATATTTCCAGGTGATGTCGTATGCTCTTTCAATACCGATTTTTTTTATCAATATGTTCCCCTCGGACGAATGTCAATCGAAGGTCTGATTCTAATCGTACGAGGTGATCTGTCGTGGAGTGACACTTGCGGCCGCCGCACTGGATATTGTTAAGGCCTGCATGCATTTTGAGGTATTCAACAAAGCTTGAGTTTATCATTCTTTCCATCGTCTTATAGAGGACGTCAGTAAGAGCATCAGGGCGGGAGTTACGTAGGTCACTATGGCATTTTTCGGGTTTGAAGATCGGGATTATAGATTCCCGCCACTGGTCAAGGTAAAATTAATTTGAATACATTCTGTTCTACACTTTTTGAAGGTACTCAATCATATTGATGTACAACTTGTCCGGCCTAGGTGTAGTTTCACGAGTTTGGTCTGTGGCATACACCAGTTCGTGAAAATAAAATGGTTTATAGTAGAAATCTTCGTTTGTGGGTGAGCGAAGTCATCATGTTTACTTTCTGATGATGTCTTTTCTGTTGGAAAGTAGCTGTGTAATTTGTGGTTTGGGATGTCTGGCGTAAAGACTGAAAATTTATCCGCGATTTATGCATGGAGATAAATGGTATTTGCGTCTGAAAGGAAGTGGAAAGATCGGTCGGGTGTCCTTTCGTAAGTCTGATTTAACCCCACACCTTGTGGAGAGGGGTGTTCTGGCTGAAAGGGTCGACAAATTTGGTCCATTTTTCTTGCTTCTTCTCCAAGGTTAGTTTACAAAATTTGGCGAATGCCTTTTAGAGTAATTTACGTACAAGGGACCGTGTCACGCCTTTTGGCCACTTCTTGCACTACAACGGTCTCAGATTTTTTTAGGGTTAACATTTAGGGATGCATGCGACCACTGCACTTAGGAATCTATCGTATAGGTGGCTGACGAGACCATGTCGTGAAATTTCGTCGGGGATATCATCCATATCGTGTCACGCGATGCGATGAATATTCCTCCCAACTGGCATTAAGGGTAGTTGAATCGAAGTTATTGTGCAGGATGGTTGTTACGTTGTTTGGTGAAGACTGGGTTATGGTCACTCATGTGAGGCTGGACTCCTGAAACGAGTTGGGGCGCCAATGTGAGGTCTATGGCAGTTTCGCTTTCGAGGGTTATTTGGGTGGGTTATCAACAATTGCGAAGAACCAGGTTGAATCTATGGCGTAGACCATTATAACTACTCTAGGGTCTGTTCTCTCGCATCCCCACATTTCGTGGTAGCTGTTATTGTCTAAAAGGAGGAGTACAGAAGGTGGCCGTTGGTCAAACAGTTCGGTCATCAATGCTTCCGACAGTTGGTGACTTTGTGACGAATCGATAGATACCACCTCCGGTGGATCAGGAATAGCCCTCCGCCGTGAGCAGTCACACTGTGGCTGGCCTTCGCGGTGGTGTGTGACGTATTTGGGGAATTGTGAAGTAGCAGTCTTTGAACCTAAATCTTCTTGAGACCAAACACAAATAGCCTATGGGTGGTAATTAAGGATAATAATTTGGCTATCTTGTTCGTGAGTCCCTGATAGTTCCACTGAAGTATTGTGTTGTTCACTTAGGATGTGGTTTACATTTAGACCTTGATGGTCAGGTGTGGTCGCGTGGTTTGTTTGAACTTTTATGATGGTTGGATCTTTGAGTGTGCTTGGGGATCCAGGATCGAGAGAACATGCTTTCTGGAGTACGCGGTCTTCTATAATTACTGCGTTCGCTACTGTGAGTACTTTGGTATGAGGAGGAGAGTCCGATTTTCGTGTTGGATTTTTGAGCGTGCAAGCTCTTATTTGATGGAGGGTTTTTTAAGCTGTGGTATTAGCTGTGTAGAAATTGGTGGGCTATTTGGGTCAGCTAGAGGCGCGGGGTTGTATAGCAACTGTGAGCACGAGTCTTTCATTGTGGGTACCCGTCGCATCCTCACGCAGAAGAAGATCGTTTTCGCTGACAAGTTGTTATGGTGAGAGGTGGCCCCACCTCATTTACGCTGAGAGGTGGATCCCTTTTATTAGGTCTCGTCGGACGTAGCCTCGGTTAAGATAGAAATAAGTCTGTTTGCATCTTGAGCCCGACGAGCTGCCGTTCGTGTAGTGTTATAGCCGAGGCACACGTTGGTCAAATCTTTGAGTCTAAAGCCCCGTCCATTCTAATCGACAGCAACGGCGAACAGGGACACTCGCCGGGCAAAATCAGGTGATTTGGAGGCCAGATTCTGGCATATCTTGTGTTTGTGAGGTTAGATACGTGCATGTCCGTGGCAGTGCTGGTCAGTGTGCGTCAAGTACGCACCGAAAAGACTGGTTGTGGCTGGCGCTCCGTCCAGTCCACTGCCTGTTGTCTCAACAAGAGTACCCGTCGTCATATTTGTAGAGCTGTTCAAAGTACAACCCTACTTATGGAAAGTTAGGTCTAAATAGAACGTCTTGTGCTGTTGCAGTTGATTGGTTCCTCACGGTGATGAAATGTTACATACCTGACAGCACTGTAGACGATTTAAAGGAGATTGCATTCGCAATATTACCAAGAACATCACGAAATTTTGGCATCAATGAAATCTGGTTCTGGTAGGGATGACCTATACCATTCGAAATTGTGGTGTATTGCTGAACAGTCCTTCCTGAACAAAGGCGACAATCAATTTCTTCGCTGAATAACCTCGATGGCTAGTAGAGCACGGTGAGCACAAATTCCAAATCCGACGAGAGCTGGAGCGGTACTGAGTCCTTTCTGTTGCTGTCCGGTAGTGGTGCCAGCGGTAGCAATTTCTTAGCTGGACGCAACCAGCTTTGTGCTTGTGTCACTGCCGGTGTCCATGTCCACTGTCGGCCGGCGGTGTCGACTAGCATAGCATGGACGTTGCTTTCTGGCCTAAACCGCATTTATCTCGATCACCGTTGACAGGATCAATACGGGCACGGATATTCAAGAATGGTCTGGGAAGACTTTTGACCGACAAGTTCTTTGAACGACAGTCTGATGTTGGTTAACCTTGAATCTAGCAAAAATTTACCAAATCTAAATTGAGGCTTAGATATTGACGTATTACGTATTAACAATTGTCTCAAAGCATTTTTATCAACTGATATTACAGATTGATTTATTATTATATATTGTTTAAAATGTCTTGCAAGTTTTGGGTAATGGTTTGCGTAAACCCTCACTGGTCCAAGAAAAATATCTAAAGCCGGTGCCCAATTGATATTATTTTTCTTAAAAGTAGCTAGTATATTATTTGAATAAAAGCAGCAACAACCAAAAGCAAGCAGAGCTCTTTTGACCAAGGCCAGTCAAATAGTTCCTTGAAAATGTCAGTGTGGTGCAGTTGACATTGGTGCGCTGCGTGGAGTGGTTGTTTACATTGATCAGCTGTTCCGGAAAAAATTGACTCACAAGAAGTTTCAATGCACACCTACTCTTTGTGTGCATCTACTGCAAGCCCGAGACGTAGAACGTTCGTTCAAGAACTTAAGGCCTTTGACCATATGTGCTCTGTGGTAGTTGGGCGTTAAGTAACGCGAGGTCGCCATGGGAAATATCGACGTCTTTGCATGTTTTTTTTTATTGTTGGGGCGCGTTGCGTGGTCAGCTGTGGGGCAGCCTCCCACGCGTAGTCCGCCAGGTGAACGATGGTTAATTGTTAGGGCTACTCGCATCCATTATAGGAGCGGTCGTTGGGCTGGGTGCGATTGTGTTGCTGCTACCGAGAGGTGTTAGCAAGTCGTGTCGATGATGTATGGGTATCGTTTGCGGGGTTGGATATGTCTTTGTAGATTTAACTGCTTCAACATAATCAAGGCATGTAGGGTTTCCGTCTTGCCAGCTTTGAACTGTCTGTTCCTGTTTGACTAAGTGTTTTTTTTTTGTAAGGCAGTTTGTTCCGATTAACTTTTGGGCAGTTGCAATCGCCTGCCTGCCTTGTGGAGGTATGATCAGTGATATCACCAAGATTGAAAGGTTTTGCATTCTTTTCGTTCGTGTTCGCCGGCGGATCCCGTACAGCGTTGAGGGGTATCTGGCTTGTAGTGTTGGATGACGTGGCCGTATTCGAGGTATTTATTGCACATCGCTGATAATATTGCAACTGGTAAGTTCAAGTTTTCCATGCTCATCGGGAGTTGCAATAGCGCGCATATTAGTTTATGGGAAGGTAATGGTGTATGCTTTGGAACGAGGGTTTCGTGGTTTGATCAAGGTTGCCGAGTACATTTCTGCAACTCCGTATTGTTTCAAGCCAGCTGCAAAAGTGCGAAGGCCAGTTGCGGGGGTGTAGCAAGAAGTGCATATAATTCATTTGATGGAATTGAAGGACACATGTAGTTCCACGGTTACTTTGTGTGTCAATATGGGCGATTTTAAAAAATAGCGGTGCTCCAATCCTTGTTCGCGGACACTTCCCGGTCAAGCTCATACAAGTTGTAGAGGAAGGAAGTGAATAGGGCCCATCCTTTTTCCTGAGAGGGAGTGTTAACCTGTGGATATGCATCGAGGCTGTTTCCTTTCGTCAGCAGATTTTGAGGTTTTCTTGAAAATTGATTTTTTTTCACATGAGGGCAGTTTTTGCGTATAGTGAGATGACAGTTTTCTTTTCAGTAGAAGCAACTGGATTTTTTGGATAAACATCGCTGGGCGTCCTCCCATCGGTCAAGTCGGTCAAGGTCGTCCGCGGTGCAGTGTGAATATTTTTGTCTTCCATCATAATTTTTCTGCGTGTGTCCGTATTTCGCGCGTTCATAGCAACGCATCGGACATCTGAAGGATTAATCTTGTTTTTTAGAGTTCAAAAAGGGCATGTCTATTCTTATTTCTTGAGGTTGGGCGCCAAAATTTTAGCAGAAAGGCCGTTGTGGTGTTTCTTATTGATGTTATGGATTCTGCGACGTTTCCTTCGACCACAGTCCTCATATAATACAAGTCCGGTACTGATCTCATCAGCTGGCTCTTCCAAGAGATTATCAGGTCTGAACTCTTCGAGAAGGTCTAGTGAGGCGTGATAGGTTCAAGCCTTGTGACAAATGCTGGTCTTTGAGAGTTGATTGACGGTCAGACGTTCCGTTCATGCCTATTTCGATGGTGAAGCTATCTTCAGTTATTGTGCTGAGGTTTACAACTTATCTGCCAGGAATGGAACCCAGTTTTTCTCGTAAAGTGTATGGGCAAATGTCCAGTCTGTCTTCGTTATTGAACGTGATTTTCATGTGCTCTGAAAAACAGGACCGTGATAGAACAGGCTATACCGGTGAAATATATTTTTTTTATTCAAGCTAGGTTGGTATGGTTTTTGAGGATGAGAGGGGGGGGGAGGGTTTCGTGAGGTTCATCACTGGAGGCGGAAAAAACGCACGGGGCGCGGTTTCCTTGATGGTTAGATTTTTTTTATCAGTTCGTAGAGTTGGAATATTATAGTTGCAAGACAGTTCTTATATTTTGTGAGACGTTGATTGATTATTTTTTAAACTGCAGAGCAGCTTTCCGTGAAGTCAATTTGTTGAAAATAGTAGGCACTTCATGTATATCCGTTTGTAGTTATACGATGCGATCACAGGTGCCGCCACCTATAGTCGAGGCGGGATCATTTGGTGGTGGGAACCAGGGGACACAAACGAGTGTCGTACCCTGGTGGGAACGTCCTGAATAATTTTTTGCCATATGCAGTGGGAATAATCGTCTAAGCACTCTAAAGGAGTAGCACCTCTCCGTTTTCGAGCTGGTCGGCTAAAAAAATGACTGACCACAATGCAGCAGGAGCTACATCTATGAGTATCGTTTTTTTGCGAACGTGAACATATGCGCACCCTTCTGACCGCATCAAACAATAACATTACGTCCTGTCATACTGATATCGTATCACTTGAGACCCTGGACCGGCAGATAACGATAGTTTGTGTCGAATTATTACTGTCTTTAGCAATGACTGTGAATCCATGAGAATACTGAGAATATTCATCTTAGCACTGGTTGACTCTACAGCCTTACTGTGCTAGCGGCCCAATTTGGAATAATTGTATTTATTATTGATATTGGGGACAGATTTTGTTGAAGCTGGAGATAATTTGTAAATCCTAAAAATTTTTGCAATTACTTTTGCACCTTCTGCATACTCGATTAGAGGCTGCTCACCCTACAGAAGATGAATACTTAGAGTGATTCCGCAAGAGAACATTAGGGACTCAATTAGGATCTACAGAAGATTCTGGACATTCTGGAAACAGATTTAGTGTGGATGAGGCTAGCTGTTGTATTTTACAATTTCATTTCATTTTTGCAACCCATCTTGCAGCTCCATGTAGCGAATTGGCAGAAGATGTGAATCAGGAAGGATATATCTAGACATCATTTCATGATCTATTCGATTCACTTGGAGTTTTTGTCTGCAATGTTGTTATTAATTCTGTCTTTGTTGATGAATTTTGAGGACAAAATATGAAATATTTATACATTCGTTAACAAATCTTCAAGATATTTGGTTTATGATGGATACATTTTTACTGTTTTTAAAATCTTGGCAATTCATCTTGCACCTACTGCAAACTAGCAGAGTAGGGTTAATCTGATGCCAAGATGTTTTTTGACTGGAAATACTCTCCAGGCATATGTTAATATAGATTAGAATATTTAATTTGTCTCAAATTGTCTGTGGTACTTCTTTGCAAATATTGATACCTACCTTACCTTGGTGGCCTCAAGAATGCTCAACAAGCCAACACCGCCAGAGTGCAGAGCAAGACAGGAGGCACAAATGCCAGAGCACGCCAGAACCGCGAATGCACGGCAAAACAATGGCGCTGAAAGATCTGGAAATTTGTGGTGCTCCAGACAACTTATCACACAGCAATCTTGTTAGTCACAACATATAAGAAAAACATATATGTACATACACATGCCCACATAT
>SDVV010012995.1:0-15261 GCA_016164225.1 Gammarus roeselii | reverse complement strand
ACATACAGTTGTTTCCCCCTGATTAGGGGGTGGCAAAATTAAGCTGACATAGAGGGGGGAGGCGCACAATCTCCCTGGCCCAAGACCGCAGCGTTCATGCCGAGGCTCGAACTCGCGATATGCAGCACCAGAGGCTGGGCACTGCAGTCGGATACGCTAACCACTCTGCCGCGGCGGCCATACATGTATATATGTGTGTATATATAAATAAATAAATTCTATAAATTTCATCCCGTAGTCTCAAGAACTTGCATTGTCCTTCACAATGCACTGTATAACCCACATCTACAGGTCTCTTACACATCATCTTTGCAAGGAGTTTGGAGACTATGCAACCTCGCTTCCTCATCTTGCTCTGCTTGCAGTAAGGCATGTAAGGAATGACGCCCACAATGTTGCGAGCAGATGACGTCTTGCAAGCGTATGCCATGATCAGGAGCTCCATGATGTGGTTGTTGACATCCCTGAGGACAAATAATTCCAGTCAGCTGTTTGTACATAAGGGTTCTTTAGGATATAACTTTTGTTATCTCGATTCTATCGTTAAAAAACTATTCCTCAGTAATGAGTAAAAGCCATATGGTTTTGCATTGCGCTTCTGGTTTAGTTCGAATGAGTTTTGAAGAGAAAACATAGCATAAACATTTTAACGAGAGAATCTTGATAACATCCGTTGAACGTAGTTTTCGACCGATTTAGACTTGTGTCTTTTAACCTTACTCGGGAATTTCGAAACTTTCAAGTTCCTCGACTGTCCTCGAGTTTTTAGGAGAAAAACTTTTGTCCGCTAGGAGGCGCGTGGCGTCTTGCGTCTATTGGTCTAAATGTCTTCCAGGTACCGAGGAGCGCTCGGCCGTCTACTGGCTGAACCCTTAACTCCCAACCCCTTTCCTTCCTACATAAGCAAGAGCTGTCCTGCCTCATCATTCCTGAGGCCTAGAGTTGCTTCCCGTAAGGAGACGTTGGCGCGTAGTTAAGATAGCAGGGGGAGAAGAAGGCCCACATGGCTCTTACTCATTACAGAGAAATAGCTTTTTATCAAGAGAATCGAGATAATAAAAGTTATATTCTCTTCCACTTGTACGAGCCATATGGTTTTGCGTAGAAAATACCATCATGTAGCGCAAGCTGGCGGATGCCAGAAGAGCACAGAAGTTGGATAGATCGACTGCATCTTGAACTGGGTGTTTCCTAAGAAGCGCTTGCTGCGTAAGGGAATGACATGTTGGCGAATACAAGAATTGTTTGACAACAGCGAAAAGCTAGGTCCCAGCGGCAAACTAATATGCGGGCCTTGAATGTGAGGGTCCAAATATTATTTAAGTATGGGCAAATACTAATATGGCGTTGTGGCAACGGCAGTGAACATACTAGCTCGACGCGGCCAAAAAACAATGTGCGGGCTGTGAGCATGAGTAGCCAAAGAGTAGTTACGTAATCAATACATATTGCACTCCAGAGAGGTTGGGTGAACCGTCCGGTAGGCAATAAATGTTAAATATACCAGTACCAAAAATGTGTACAATAGCTAGCTATTATGGTAACAGAGTTGTACTGCAAGTATGATAAAGGAAATACATATTTCGTAATCCGTAATCTGAAGGCTTTGCGTTGAGTGTCGCCGCACGCGTAGGTAAGATGATGAAGTACGTACTCCATGCTACGTAGAGGAGGTGCTGGCTGCAGCGGATGCGGTGTCCGAAACGTATGAGGCGAGAAGGACTATCTACTTGGTTCCCAAGGAGACGCTAGGTTGGTTAGGTTTCTCTACTGTGAAGAGGTATTTGTGCACGAATACGTGAGGCGACCTCAAAAACGCCCTGGATATGTTTTGAAGCGAGAATCCACGCATCCAAGCGAGAGACGAGGCATTGTTACGGAAGTCGTGAGCTTTAGGGAAGGCATGCGGTGTGGCCTCATTGATAAGCGAGCAGACGTAGTGCCCCGCCGATGACGCCCTAAGAGGCTTGCCGGAAGTAGGATGGACGAACAAGCCGTGAGCCCAGCCATCCGGCAGCAGTGAGGCGATAGAGATGAGCGGTGGTGTGTGGGCGATGGTCTGGTTTTTGTACAGGAACTTGTCGGCGGTCATGATGAGCGCGCATGGAGGGTTCGTGGAGTTATGTAGTCCTGTGCGTGACATGGCTGCAAGTTCAGAGACTTTGTTACTTGGTGCGAGCGTGACGAGAAACAGTCTTCTAAAAGAGTGCCAAAACTGACGTCGTCTGAGTATTTGAAGCGAGGAGAGGCGAGCATATCAAGCACAGACTCAAGCTTCCACTGCGGCACGAAACGTCGTTGTGGCGGATTCTCGTGAAACTGGGCGCGAGCCAGTTCATGAAAGATCCTTCCGCGGGTCGTGACGCCAAAGCAATGTAAGAGGGGCAAGTGTAGCTTATTCCTGTAGACCAGAACCGCACGGCGTAGTGTAGGAACGGTTTGCCGGCATAGTGCAGGAACGTCAAGAGGGTGGACTGGTTGATGGGCTGCGCCTGCGTGGCGCGTAGCCACATTTGGAAACAAGTCCAGACGTTTTGGTATTGGCGTTGTGTGGACTGCCTGTGCGTGTTAACCAGTGTCCGCCAGCGAGCTATTGAATTTGATCATGAGCACCGTTTTTTTTAATTGAATGCAAGATAACACGAGAAGGGTCGTGATGTTAGAGGGACTTCCCTGCTTTCGATGCGCTGGGACAAGTCGAGGGATAGCGAGAGTTCTTGGAAAGACGCGATGACCATGGGCCACAACAGGGCGTTGGGGTGGTCGGGGTATACGAGGACGCCGCTGTAGCGGTACGTCTCGAGTTTGTGGAGCACTTGGGGAATCAGGTTGTATGAAAGAAGGTATATTTCCCTCCACTGATTCCAGTCGCATTGGAGAGAATCCATTAAAGCCACTCGCGGGTGAGGAAACGGAGCTGCAAATAGGGGGAGCTTGTGGTTCCCCGGATGCGCGAAGAGGTTGATGTGCATGGTGCCACGCAGGGCAGAGAGGCGGGAGAAGCACTGAAGCGTCAGCGCCCATTCCGTTTCTACCAGTAGGAGACGTGAGAGCTGATCGGCCCAAACGTTCTGCGAACCGGGAAGGTAGGTCGCGAGGAGGGAGAGGTGGTTGCGCTGAAGGATCTGTAGGAGCAGTGCTCCGAACTTCTGCCGGGGCCTTGCTGGAGCCCAAGTGGTTCACCATGGCCAATGCCGCTCTGTTGTCGGACATCACGCGGACCGTGGTGTGGGGCGAATGAGCTCGTGCGCCCAGCGCGTGTATGATGGCCAGCGATTCCTTCGCCGTAATATGGAGTTTGCGTTCCTCAGGGAGACCAGCGGCCGTAAGACTACTGATTGGTGCCGCATACGGCACCCCACGCTTTGTCCGATGCATCCGTCTACAGGAGGTGCTCCGGGGGAGGCATTACGAACTGACGGTGATATGAAGGAAGGTCTCGTGTCACGCCAGTGCTGAGCTGCCTGGCGGTAGGGATCGTTGAGACGGCAAGGCTTGCGGGAGAGGTGGAGGGAGCGTGCTGCGAGCACCACCTCGTTTAAGAAGTGGCGACCATGGCGTAAGTCAGGTGTGAGGAAATTTATAACGCCGAGGAAACTCTGATGCTGTCGGAGCAAGAGTGTTCCGCGGGAAAGTTTCTCCGTGGCCATGTCCCTGCAACGGTCGATGTATTGTAAGGCTGGGGCAATGGACGCGGAAGCCTAGCCTAGTTTGAGGAGAAGGTCGCAGGCCGTCTGGGTGTTGCGCCGGCAGTGAAGAGCCAGCCGTCGATGTAGAGTAGCCAGTCGTCGATGTAGAAGGCCGCATCTGTCACTTGCTGGTGGAGTAAACGCAGGGGCAGCTTCGCGACCATTGTATAAAAATTTGGTCCCAGGTTGAGACCGAATGGGAGGGCAAAAAAGAAAAACAGTTGGCCTCGTAGTTTGAAAGCCAGGAAGTTTTGGAACCTGGGATGAATCGGGATGTGTAGGAAGGCGTCCTTGATATCCAACTTGGTGAACCGGAGAGGAATGTTCAGTACTGCCCGTATGCGCTGCGGTGGGACACGTGGAACGTGGATACCGGGATGTATCTGTTGAGGTCGATCACCAGGCGATCTCCTTCCGAGGCCTTGGAGACCGTAAAGATGCGAGATACAAAAGCCGGCTGTCTGGAAACCACCTTGACTATGCCTTTGCGCAGAGGTTCCAATACGAGGGGTTCTAGAATATCATCGCGTTGTCGGTGGGAGATCGTGTAATCGAGTGGGGGGGGGGGGGGGGGGGGGGGGGGGGGGGGGGGGGGGGGGGGGGGGGTTGTGGCGTCCATTTCCAGGAGAGGCCTGTGGCGATAATGCGTCTGACCAAGGGCGTGGCCTTGGTTCAGTGCGCGAGGCGGTTCCTGAGGGTTGTTGGCAGAACGTCAGAGTTTGCGGAAGGGGATGGGGGGGCGGTCCCGCTGTCTGTGGTTAGCTGTGGCCTGTGAGCGGCAGGGGGAGGGTCTTTTGTGTGCCAAGTTTCTCTGACCCCCTCCGCGACTACTCCTCCTTGAAACGTACTGGGTGCGTACCCGGGCCCCCAGATCAGGCGAATGCGAGGCCTGGAGCATGTCTGAGGCGCACCGGAGCTCACCCGCCTCCCTTGGGGTTGCCTAGCGTCCTGCAGGAACGTAGGGCGCGCCCTTGGCGGTGCGGGTCGGCCACGAAAGGAGCTTCGTGCCATTCCGCCTCGGCTATAGAGGGGATGCTGTGTGACAGCTTCCCGGTGCTGCGGGGGTCCCCGTGAAGCAGGAGCAACGAAACCTGATGTGGAGGGGTCCATAGAGAAGAGGGCTTTTGTCCTGCTACGGAAAGTGTCCAGCTCCTGGCTAGCCTGTAAGATCACCCCGTCGGTGAATAGTTGAGGTTCGAATACCAACCCTGCTAGAAGGGCGGTTCGGGCGGGTTCTGGAGCAAGCCTGTCTAGCGTTTGAAGCCGAATCTGGTATCTCCACTGAGCAGCGTCGAAGGGGGACCCCGACAATAGTTTGTGAGCGAAGCCTGTGGTCAGCTCTGCCAGGCAAAGCAGAGACTGAGGGGTAACTGGCATGCCATCAGTGAGGACGGGTGTCCGGATGAGCTCAAGAATCCCCGTCAGTGATGCGCTGAGGATGTAGCCGCGCAGGTTTTGAGCCACCAGCGTGCAGAGTCGGAAGTCCTTGGTACGTGCTTCTGTGGCAATGTGCTGGACCGGGAAAACGATCTTATTATTTGTGGCGTCAAAGTGAGCCTTCGGGAGAGGATCGGAGCATTCGCGAACTCCATTCCGGAATTGACTACGGGGCAGTGTGCTGTGAGCGCAAATTGTGTTTGACCAAGCGTCGAGGTCTTTCGGTGCCGACCCGTTGGGCAGGATGGTATTGTATAGCTCGAGGAGTTTGGGTAGTGCATTTGGGATACGTTCTAGGACGAACATGCCGTCTACTCTGACGGTCACCCCCCGATGGGAGGGTTGCTCGACCGCAAAGACACTCCTGAGAAGCTGGAGAGGGAGTTTCTTCAAACCTACTGGTGGCAGAAAAGGGGTGAACCTGCGGACGAGTAGCTGAACCGCAGTGCTGGTCAAGTCCACCGGGGAGAAAATGAAGTTAGGGCCTCTCTCATGAACCTTGATCAGATTGTTAGGGGCTCTGTGGTGTAGACCTCATAGTCGCAGCTGACATACCACCTCTTCTCCGAGAAACGGGGAGGAGGGGGGTGTTGTTTCGTCATCAAGGAGCTCCGCCGGGGCGCGCCCGGGTACCGTCCGGAAGCGGGGGGGTTGTGATGGTCCCGGGGGTTCTGGTGCCGTGAACATGTTCTGTGCGTGAGCGGTAAGAGTGTGCGCGGTGAGTCGGGACGGGGCGAAGGGCGGGGGTGTTCTTCCCGAGATGCGCCTCCTCCTCCTCCCATGGGGGTTCAAAGTTTGCCCCTCCGTCTTCCTCTTCCTAATAGGGATAGAGTCTCTCCTCTTACTCCCCGTTGCCTTCCCATCCGAGATGCTGTCCTTCCATATTGTAGAATCTGGCCTCTACATCGTTGGAAAGTGACTGGAGATGAGCCTCGAACCGGTCTTCGAGAGAATAAAGCGCCAAAAGCACCTTGTCGAGCTTCGTGGCCATGGCCGAGATAGGGGGTGCGGTAGCCCGGGCGTCGTTGTCAAGGGGGGGGAGCTTGGTGGCTGGAAAGCAGTCTATATCGGGGGGGCGAGCGGGGCTGCGGGCGACACTCCCTTACGTGCCTGTGCGGGCCCGCGCGGACGCCTGAGCCAACTCAGGAATGTTGTCCCTCGCGATCGGAGAATCCGAGGTGTGAGGCGGGGAGATATGGAGGAGCAATGTCTTGAGCGATGTTGCGGCTCCCTCGTTCGATGCGGTCCGCATGGACACGGAGAGCAGGCCCGGGTCCCTCGGGGTGTACACCCGCTGGGAGTGAAACCGCTCCTGGTTGGATGTCGGTATGTCCAGCGTGATGTTTTCCCGTATGAGGAAGTGCGTGCCGAGATTGCCGAGGGCGATGCGTCCTTTGTCGCGCATCTGTGACCAGGAAAGCGAGAGTGATGCAGGCGCGTCGGGGGTAGGGGACCGCAAGGGGGGGGGGCGTTTGTGTGAGTAGGGCTATCCCTGCCCGAGCCCCTCGACGATTGGGGGAGAGACGACTTGGGTCGTCTGCTGCCGTGCTGTCCTCCTTTGCCTTCCGTTTGCTAGTCTCCAAGTAGCGAGGTGGATTGCGTTGCGTGCCTGGAAGTGTAAGGTGGCGGGAGTCAGAATACAAAAAGGACCTTGTGTCCGATGTGGCGTTGCCAGAGTATCCCAGTCTCATGGACCGATTTCTGTTCAGGAAAGCCTCGTAGGCCGCACTGCCTAGGGCTGCTTTCATGGCCGATAGGCAGATGGCGCACCCTGCTGGCCTATTCACGTGTCCCGCGAACAGCTGGAGTGTCTCAGGCAGGTGGTATGGAAGTCGTTCTTGGGCAGAGGACAGGCACATCAAGAGCAGGTGGGCCGTGAAGGTGTTTCCGTGATGTTCTGAAATCAGGGGGAGAGGAGTAGGAGTCGGAGGTGAAGACTTATACGAGAGTATGGGTATAACACAATATTTTGCGGAAAGAGTTTTGATCCGACCAAAATTTGTGAGATTATGTTGAAAACTAAAAAATTGTTTCAACAACTTTCGGTTTTGACAATTTTTGTCGAAAACTGTATAGACAAATTGTCATGTTGACAGAGTTTGGTCTTGACAAATTTCTGTCTAGACAACTTTTGGTCTAGACAACTTTTAGTCAAGACAACTACCTGTCATGACAACTTTCTGTCATGACAAATTTCTATTTCAACAATTTTTGTTGAGAACTGTATTGACACATTGTTGTCAAAAGTTTTCAGTTTCAACAAATTTCTGTTTAGATAATTTTTGTCAAAAACTGTATTGACAAATTGTCGTGTTATCAGATTTCTGTCTTGACAACTTCTTGTTTCAACAATTCTTGACAAGAACTGAATAGACAAATTGTTGTGTCGACAGATTTCTGTCTCAACAAATTTTTGTTTCAATAATTTTTGTTAAGCGAATTGTATCTGTATCAACAAATTATTGTGTCGCGGGACGCAGCTCACTGAGAGCAAATTAAGTGCGGCAGGGCAATAATTGCCGACCCCCTGTGGCTCTAGGCGCAGTGTCACACCACTCTACTGCCCAGATGGGCCGCCGCGCACTGAATCTTACCTTTCGAGAAGGTGCTACGATCTGTCAGGATCAGGTGAGGCGGGAGTGCGCTGCGTCCAAAGCCAGAGCAATGAATGAATGATGGGGCAGGCCAGCTCACGCTTATATAGGAAGGAAGGGGGTTGGAGGTTCAGCCGGCAGACGGCCGAGCGCGCCCCGGTACCTGGAAGACATTTAGACCGATAGGCGCCAGACCCCACGCGCCGCCTAGCGGACAAAAGTTTCTTCTTCCTAAAAACTCAAGGACAGTCTAGGAACTTGAAAGTTTCGAGATTCCTGAGTAAGGTGAAAAAACACAAAGGTCTAAATCGGTCAGAAACTACGTTCAACGGATGTTATCAAGATTCTCGGCTAAAAACGTCACTGTAATGTTTTCTCTTCAGGATTCATTCGAATTAATCCAGAGGAGCAATGCAAACCCATATGGCTCTTACAAGTGGACGACAAAAAATGTATATTTTCTTCTGGTAATACAAATAATTATGTCAGAATATTAACGGAGAAAAGTGGTATATGCAAGAAATATTCCATTGAATATCACCTAGCTATATTTATTACAGGTAGCTACTGTTAGTCGTATGATAATTTATTAAATAGGGAGTGACTGATGTCTTAGCTCTTGAGTGAAAACATGATGTTCTGCATTATAACATGTAGTCAATTAATCAATGCATGGCATTACCCTTATAGAATTTTTGTGAACTTGTCAGTTAACAGGGAAGTAGGGCATGTGCTAACAAACAAT
Source organism: Gammarus roeselii (assembly GCA_016164225.1). Classification (NCBI taxonomy): domain Eukaryota; kingdom Metazoa; phylum Arthropoda; class Malacostraca; order Amphipoda; family Gammaridae; genus Gammarus; species Gammarus roeselii. The sequence goes on along the minus strand of SDVV010012995.1, from coordinate 6,796 downwards.
ACTCTTCTAACTATTCAAAAGTGTACAACACTTCAAGTCTTCTAAGAATTGAACTACCTGAACAAAAAAAAGTACAAGTCTCCTAAACTAACAAGCAGGATGAACAGCAAGGATTAAGTGAGATAAGTAAGTATAGTAGTAGCAAATTTGGTGGCAAACCTCTAACAACATAAGAGATATAAAGATATTGAAAAATTGGAACAGGATAGAACAATAAAAAATTATATCCAACAGCTGCACAGCATAGGAACACGAGTTCAATAATCACAAGTTGTTCATAGCAGGTGCAGAAGTAAACACCCACCTGTGAAAGAGTCATAGTCTGAGAAGTGCAGACCCATAACTATTGGCTACAGGGCAGACCAACTTTGACATATTAATTTGATAATTATTGCTTAGGTTATATGGTATCAAATATTCCGTCCAAAGGTTGAAATGAGTGACTTCACTTCAGCAAACCAAGTTGCTGCCTGTTAATCATTTCAGATACAGATGCCTCAAGAACAGAGACGGATCTCTGGTAGCTGGTCAGTAGCACACCAAACGGATAAGAGGGGGTATAGTGTCATAACCCTCCCCCCCACGATGCATATTTCACTTGAGGCAACAAAGGATGGAGAGAATAATTTTACAAGTCCTCAGTCTCATGACTATTCTACTGTCACTCACACTAAAGATATTGTAACACACACAAGAGATGCCTCTAAAACTTATTAATTTTTACTTTGCTTCTTCCAGAGACCAATTAGGAAGGATGTTACTGTCCTACTGGTATACTGCAGATACCCCTCAGGCCCGACCAGAGCTGTCTAACGTTGCTGATGTTAGCTATATCAGAGTCTTTCATCAGCCAGAGCTGGTTCTGTCTTCTACAATGCGTGTAACTGTTTTGGGAGCAGTCTAGCAATGTGGGCACTTACTGTAGTTACTGATAGCTTCATCTAGCAGTGCCATGTACAGTTTGACTGACTGTTACTGGTTTAATGAGCTCACTCACTTTGGATTGCCGGTCTGTATGATGTAGACGCTCTTTTCTCGCACGCTTTCCATGATCTCGGCTTTGGTCTCAAGGCAGCTTGTCTGGGCAAGCTCGGCGCGACCCACGCGAACGTCCAGCTTACTGAACAGTGAAGGAGCAGCATACATAAGCAACACTGTTAGCACTTTCAGGCATTCACAAATCAAATGTTTTGAATGAGGTGTGGGGAACAACAAGAATGGGCCATCAGCAAGTACATAATAGTCAAGTGAGAAGGAACTTACCATCCTACTAATACTACAAAGCTATGGAACAAGTATAATAAGCAATTCGTTAAGAAAATTACATGCATCAAGGAGCAATAGAGAGCTAGATGAACAATTTGCGGAAATAAACTCTAGGAAACGGGTTCAGAGTGCAAGCAAACTTTGTACAATTTGCAGCTCACTGTTTGAAAAAATTAGCTACATCAGAATGACAATTGAATAAAGTCGCATATCATGACAATGCACTTGGTAAATTTCCTCTTAGAGGATAGCTAGGATGTTGCTATCTAGCAAAAACACAGCTATCCAGCATAATAACCTATTATTTGTTGCAAGAAGATTACAGTAGCAATTAGCTACAATGCAAATCTGAACAGAAGAGAATATCATGTAGCAATATTGCTCATTTAAAGTTGAGTGTCTGAGGCTGGCCAAGGAGCAACTATGGGTAGACATTACCAAGTGGAGAGCAACAATTCAAACAAGCTACAAACGAATGAAATATATGTTAATTTGGCAATTGAGGATTAGCTATCTATCAAAATGGTGAACAATTACGAGTATGTTGTGATGTAGTGGAAAGATTGTTATTTCTTCAAACACAGTTTTGGCCTGTGGGTCAAGAACTTAATGAAAACATCATTTCTCTGGCAAATGGTATGCCATTCAACCAATATAAGTACTTGCTGCAGCAGCTGAGTTTAGGTATTTAGGCACCATTAAAGGCCCCCACCAGAAGTTTGCTATAAAACGAAAACCTTTTTGATTTTTACAAACAGCCAGCTATAATGGTCGCCAAATTAAACTATGTTTATTGGCCTATTACACAATATCTAACTTAAAATAATCATATGTGACTGCAATGAAGATAGATAAGATTTGATACAGGGGACGAGGCTTCAAGCGCGTTGGACGCTCCCTTCTGGCATCAAACTTCGAACCAGCAACGAGTGCTGCATCAAGCTATAGACAAATTTTAGATTTGATTAGAGAGATAGGGTTTACTGCTGCACAATGATTGTTTACTACATGGAGTGTACCTCCAGTGCATGCTATCTACGCTCGGTGTAAGAAATCTCATGCATGAGGACAGCAAGAATGATGAGAAGAAAAGAGGTGTTGTTGAAATAGGTTGCATGGAAGAAGAAACTCAATTTGGCTATTGGCCACCCATTAGGGTAGAGTTTAGGATCTGTGTGTAACTACTATTTTTAGAGTCGTCATGATGGAGTTTAAGATAAGTTGGCAAATATTTAAACTGTGCTTGAATTACAAATGAGGTAGCTAAATTAAACTCAAAAAAAAATCAGGATAGGGGAGGAAAATAGAGATAGTGAGGGTGGACAGAGAGGAATCTGAAGGAAAGTAAAGTGATCACTCCCTTCCCCCGGTTGGACCGTGACTCTGTGCATCCCTTGAATTTAACAGATGCCTGGAGGGGGCAGGTTGAAACAAAGATAATGTTAGGAAATATATTAAAGGGAGTGTGCAAAAATATAAAATAAGTAGCTATATAATATAACAAATAGCTATATTTAAACCAAATTTTACTCATCCATCAGTAACATTCAAACTAACATAGCAGGTTATAATTTGTAATTTTATTCACCAGGTAACAAATTGGTAAACACATCAAGTCAGATATGAGGAAAAAGTGACCAAATACTCACAGTATCAGGGTGAAGGTACCACTAATGACACACATGGACCAGTAATAACATACAAGCAGAAATAAATATTAGACTATGATGGAATGACATAGATTGATTTTTGATAGCTCAGTGAAAACTCCAATTGTTGAAGATAATACTGACAGCTGAATAAGCATTCTAAACCAATCAATCATAGACTTGTACATATTTAGGGGTATTGAGTGTCATTATTGGTCCATGCATTGTTTTGGCATGATTATGGCAAACGATTCTATGAACACTGGCTATTTAGCCGGATTGGTAACACTAACCACTAGTGTGGGTATGAGTTCTTGTTATGCAAGCAAATCAAATTACAGAATAGTAGATAGCCCTGAAGCCAATATTTAGCAGGAGCAACAGGCAAAGGTCTGCATAGTGAAAGTGCAGCCTCTTACTTGGTACCAGTTTGTAGAATGAATACATCTCGGCCTCTGACTGAGTCTCCTATTTCCACCAAAGTTTCTCTGTTGGGCCGAGTGCTGACTGACACTTTGCCCATGGGACGGCATAATCGGCTGGACCAGTATAAACAGAGACACAAGGGGCATAGAGATTTTTGAGGAGCTGTTGAATACTCAAACAGCTGTATAAACACAAAATGAATGATACATATTTTGAACCACATCTCAAGAAAATTAAGAGTATGGTCTAATAGTTATATTTAGAACTAGAAATTCTTTTGAATTTGGTGGACCAACATGCCATCATTTCAATACAGGTTCATTTAGGTTCATTAAAATGCCGTGGAACATTTGGCAGCAATTGAAGTTATTAATGCAATAGCCATTTGACATGTATTTTCTCAATAAAAATGAGCAATTCAACACCCATTATTAGAACTGGATAGGAAATTGAAAATAGTGTGTAGCTAAATAATGTTAGCATATACATGCAGGATAGTACTCTACAATATATATTTGAAACATCAACGAATGTGTTAGTTAGTTACCAAGAAATAATGTTTTGATTGGTCAATAAGAAGATGGATTGTGACTAGTAGCTAGCAAACTGAATAAAGTCACAATCTTATCAATAGACCAATGGGATAATCAGGTAGCTAAATAGATAAGTAATCTTTTATGTTGTCAATGGCCAATACAGTGGATGAAACTTGAAATTTACTGCCATAAGTATCTCAAAAAATTCCGAGAGGTATTCCAATAGCTTGATAGCTACTAGAAAAAATTACAATTCATGATAGAATTTCTCAAATTCATATACATGAAAAATTACCTAGCAAGATGTTGCACACAGCTAATTGATTAATAGCTATACATGGAATGTGCCATAGTTAGCTTTGGTAAGATTGAATTGTTTCTTTACATGGTTAACTCAAGTTTCTCACCTTGCAATCAGTTCAGCTAGTTCAGGGTGAGAGTTGCCCGATAGAAGAACCATTTCTTTACTGCCGCGTCCTGTGTCCATGATGCCTTGAGTTCGGTGAGGAAAGGTTAACTGATGTGTATACTGATACCAGTCGGAAGCTACTTCTGAAACAAAGGATAATAATTATAGAAAGGTTTTACACTATAAAAAATGCAAAATATCAGCAATTTTTTAATGATATATAATATAGCTAGTAGATACAAGCCTCATTTATTTCGGATTGAAATACTTAGTCGAGTATCACTCTTTTCCATATTCAGCCAGCATGTGATAAATGTTGTTAGACAGGCTTTTACTCCTGCAACCAATTGCTTTGTCAATAGGAGTTCTGCTTTCATGGTGTCTATTACTCATATAACACACATCTTGGACTATTGCTCCTGTGTGTGGAAACAAGGATATTTAGGGGATCTGAGACTGTTGGAGTCAGAGCAGAGGGGAAGGGCCAGGAAAATTGATGGGCTGGGTGGAATGGACTAGGGTGAACAGCTCAGAGCTTTGCAGTTGTTTTCTGTCATGGGGAGATGTTGCATTTGGATCAGATGAAGTGTTGGACGATTTTTCATTGTTTGGTAGATTCAGGTTTGTCTGCTTTGTTTGAGCAAGCTCCAGATATTGGCACAAGTAGGAATTCTGCAGGTGGTGAGTATGTTGACTGATCCCAGGCCATGAGTGAAATTTTTGCTGATGCATTTGTGTCTGTTTTTGTTGTTGATGCTCCTTCTAATCCAGGGTGGAAAGTTTCAGCCAATATGAACCAATATTCTTAATACAATGCTTAGGACAGGACCAGTGCCAGAGAAAAAAAGGACTGAACCAATTGTATAGCTGTTTTTATTGCACCACACCGGATATGCATCAAACCCTATGAACACTGCTTGTACAGTTCTCAGCACAGAACCTGTAAAGCAGCAGATATAAAGTATTAAAGACAAGTGATGCAAAGAGAGATTACTCAAGAGAGGTTCCAGAACAGATGCAAACTGTAGGGATGTAATACAGGTAGTTTGTTGCCAGACCAACAATTTATGCAAACCACAGGTAGGTCCTTCTAGGAATATATACTGTATGACAACTGTAATGGTTGTGCCAATGTGTTACGTTATGTTGCCTGCAGTTAGGCATATTAGCTGGCTACCTTAAGAGTATATACATAGTTGAAAACTTGCCTTCCTAACCTAACCTGACTTAGCAGTATGTGTTTCTACCCCCCAGGGCAAATTTACTTGTTACATACGTAATTGTAGGGTACGTATTTCTTACCGTAGAGTATGCATTTCTGACCCGCAGGACAAATATATATTTTGAATAGGCCATCCTGTATTTAACATTTTGGTCCCCAAACCTAAAGGGATTCCTTGACAAGCCTTAATACAACACTTACCAATTGCTTTCCCACCCCTTACCCTCTCTCAAAAGAATTACTGGTATATAATAGCAAACCCATGTACATTTGACATGCCACAGCTTGCCGTGCGCTTGTATCGCTTTCCAAATGGTTTGCTTTGTTTGTTTGTTTTCAAATAAATGATATGATAATCTACAGCAGAACCAAACATAACATTTATATTAAAAATGATTTAAACTTTGATGTAAGACTTGGAGAATATATATACAGGACAAAATTGAATGCTCCGTTTTGATTAGATTTGGGCCAGTTCCAACAATTAGAGTGGCCTCAGCAAAATAATGAGACGGACTATACGGCAAAGTTGGTGGACAAACGGTGCCAAACTGTAGTTACGCCCCTGGTGCCAGTGACATCCTCACTGTGTTGACATTCCAAAGGTTTTTCTCTGGGCAAGTGAAGAACAGAGGTAAATTGACTCTTTCAACCTTGATTGAGCTACATTGCAAAAAGGGACTGACTAGCATATAGCATAATGGATTGTTTGTAAACTTGATATTGGACCGAGTCTGATTTGTCTGATAAGATGAACCATCTGCTATCTTGACATTGAACCAAGGATTGCATGATGAGAGGTTATGAGCTTGAAAATGAACCTCTTTGGGATCAAGGAGCCAACGTACCTATGAAAATCGTACCAAGATATTGGTCTCTCACATTGGTTGCCTCAAGACCACCCCACACCCCAGCAAGGCCAGAGTGCAGAGCATGACAGGAGGCACAAATGCCAAAGCACGCCAGACTGCAAAGACCGGCAAAACAATGGAGCGGAAAAAAATTGGAATTTTGTGTTTCAGGCAACTGATCATACAGCAGTTATGTTGGTCACAATATAAAACATACACATACATATATACATATATACACACATATACATATAGACTGAAAAAAAAATACATACATGCTTACACACGCATCCCTACAAATAAATTAAACTTCATCAGCCTAGTCAAAATCTAAAAATTCCTCGTACATCAGATCAGCAAGGGCTTGCTTATAGCGAGTTATATCTGTCAACTGCACTATGTCAGCAGGCAAGCCATTCCACACACCAACACATCTC
>SDVV010012994.1:0-15262 GCA_016164225.1 Gammarus roeselii | reverse complement strand
TATACTGTATAACACTAATCGGGTGGTAGTTATGTGGGTCACCGGGGAATTTCCAAGGTTTGGGTATTAGGATAATTACAGATTCCCGCCATGAATCGGAAAAAATGAGCTTGAATACTTCGTGTTGAACATTTATAATAAGTCACCACGTGCGTCATCTGGGAGATTATTGATCGAGTTGATGTGCACCCGGTCCAGCCCAGGTGAAGTTTCACGTATATGGTCTATAGCTCATTGTAGTTCGTGGAGGGAGAAAGGTTCGTTGTAGGCCTCTTCTTTCCTAAAAGTAAAGTCAAGATGTTCACTTTCTCGCAAGGCCTTTTCCCGTTGGAAAGCAGCCGTATAGTTTGTTGATTGCGATATCTGGCTAAGAGTCTGGGCTAGTTTATTTGCGATTTCCGCGTGAGAAGAATACATTCAGCCTCCGTCTGAGAGAATGTGGATAGGTCACTCGGGTTTTCCCTGGATGCGTCGTATTTTTTCCCACACTTCAGTGAGGGGCGTGTTTCGGTTAATAGTGTAGACTAACTGAGTCCAGTTTTCTCGTTTCTTCTCCACCTAAAGTTTTCGATACACAGCAGATGCCCTTTTCCACGTTACTCGGTTCCTGGGGGACCGTGCACGTCGTTAAGCTTGTATAGACTTTCATGCCTATCTCTTGCTTTTCTCACCTCTCGGCAACAGCATTGTTGCGGAGAGTACGTTGAAGGTGCGTAATGGGGAATGCTTGCCTCAGTTGCCGCTTGAAACTTTTAGTATAGTTGGGTGACGAGTTCGTGTTCCGAAAGGTCTTCGGGGATGCCATCCATATCGCTCCACGCGATGTTTGCCGAGTATTCCTCCCGGCTGACTCTCCGGTAGTTGAATCGAAGTTCTTGTGGGGCAGAGTTTCTTTGTTGGTTGGTGAGAAGCGATATGATGACGGAGTTATGGACGCTGTCTTGAGCTGAAGACAGAACTCCTTAAACAAGTTGGGGTGCCAGAGTGGGGAAGCATATGGATAAATCGATCTCAGTTTCGCTTTCGGGGGTGATTCAGGTGGGTTGTCCGTCGTTGAGAAGGACCAAGTTGTGAGTGTTTATGGTGTTAGTCAATATCACTACCCTGGGGTCTGTTCTCACGCATCCCCATGTTTCATGGTAGCTGCTGAAGTCTCCAAGGAGGAGTATTGGCGAGGACAGTCGCCAATACTGTCCTCGAAGGTTCTCTCGAAGGTTCATCTCCTGGAGGCATATCGCCAAAGGCTCATGGGTGGTGATTGAGGGTGGTAATTCGTCTTACTTGCTTCCAAGTCCCTGGCAGTTCAACTGAAGAATTTTGTTGATCATTTTGAAGGCGGTTCACACTCAGTCCTTGTTGATCTGGAGTGGGCGCGGATGGTTATGTAGACTGCGTGCTGTTTGGGCCAGGTAAGGTGACTTGTTGTTCAGGGGTCTCGCGTGTGAATTTTTCGAGGTAGTTTTGATAAACGACGTCGTCGAGGCCGTGATCGTTCTTGCTGGTGGAGTGTTCGTGAGTCGGGTTTGTGAACGGGGGTTCGAGTCCCTCGCAGTGGTTCTCCACGAGTGGGGCCGTGGTTGAGACAGGTGGAGGTAGTTTTGGATTCTTGCCCTGGTGAGCCGTTATTTGCGAGGCGTCACTGATATGTTTGTTCAGTGGTGCCTGGGCATCGGAGGCTTCTTCGTCTTTGCTTCTTCGTTTTGTAGTAATCAGTCTTGCTGCGGGGTCGGCTGCGGGGTCGACTGAGGGGGATGCATCCGTCTCGGTGTCCTCCTTGGCACCGCAGGAATTATTGCTAGGCCCGTTCATCTCTAGTACAGGGACGGTCGCTGGGCTGAGTGAGGAAGCACTGCAGTCATGGAGGAGTGTTGGAGTCTTGGTACGGTGTTGCGCTGACGATGTGTGGATTTCGTCGAAAGAGTTAGGTTGAATTTACGATTTGACTGCTTTTGCATAATCAAGGCGATTTGGGTTGTCATCTTTTCAGATTTGGATGGCTTGTTTCCGTGTAACTCTGCGCCCGTTTTGTATAATTGTTATTTCTTGTTGTTCCATGTATACTTGGTAGTCGCGGTCACCTGCCTCATGGAACATGAGCAGTGGTAGCATTTAGGGTGGCGGGCTGTGCAGTCTTTTCTGTCGCGCTCGCCGGCACACCTCTTACAGCGTTGGGGTATTTACGGCTAGCAGTATTTGATTACATGGACGTATTCAAGACATTTTTGGCACATCGGAGGCCATGTTGCAACTGGGTAGGGTTTGTTTCTTCCTTGTTCACCCGGGATTACTATGAATTCCGGTGCGGTAGAATTCCGTGCGGTAGAACTCGCGTTACGTGATTTAATCCATGTTGCTAGACGGACAGACATCAGTAGCTTCGTAATCATCTGCCAGACCTTCTGCGAAAGCCCTGAGGCTGGTTGTAGATGTGTACCGGGAGGTGTATATAATTCGTTCGGTATCGTTGAATGGAGGATGTATTTCAACAGTAACTTTGAGTTTGTTCATATGGGTAATCATTCGTAGAGCGTTATTTTGTTCAGGTTGTGCGACGTGAGCCAGATACTTCTTCCGTGTCGTTGGATGTCTTTCGGTTTCCCTCCTAGTTGTTGGGAAAGTGACTTCATCAATATAAATGGATTTATTGGAAAGGCAACTTTGCTTGCGTCGCTATCTTTGGGCGTTATGAGAAAGAGAGGGGGGAATAGTGCCAATCTTTTCTCCTGTGTAGGAAAGTCATTCTGGGAAGAGCGCATTAAGACCACGGCCGCTCGTCCTGGTCGTCTTGGGAGAAGTATGAACATCTTTGCTTACCGTTACAGTTTCCGCGCGTGTGTCCGTATTTGTGGCATTTATAACATCGAGTCGGATGTGTCTCAAATGATGTGACCTTTGTTTTGGTGGTGCAGAAGGGAATGTCTAGGTATTTAGGTGGATTAGGACAGTTGAATTTTTATATTAGGGCTGTGGTGGTGTAGTAGTGTATTGCATTTTATTGTTATACTGTTCCAATTGTGATTTCCACTCTGAAATTGATCCTTTTTTTTATTCTAGGTTGTGCAGAGCAATTCCATAAGTGTTGTAAAGCTATCTGAAAAGTGGCAGTGATGTGTTATCCCACTGATGGGTAGTACTATGGAATAGTGACTCTGAAGACATCCTGAGGTGAGCAGTGAGTCTTGCTTTGGTGGTTCCTTTGGAGTTGCTTGCTGTTCCATGCATAGTGACAAGTGCTTTTTCAGCTTCTGCATATCTGTCTGTGATTTAATAATTCTTTGTGCAATGTTACCTGATAGGTATTCTGAGGAACTTGTGTTATTTTTAAAAGAAAAGATTCATATGTAGGAAAAGCTTTGCATTATAATCGATTTTAATCTTATGGGTGCTACAAAATAGAGATGACACTGCAAATACGTTTGGTGTGTGAGATGCAACTATAATGATGTATATTACCTTCTAATGCGATCTTCTGGCAGTTGATTGGCTGTTCCTTGTGGTTGTAGGTTCTGGGATCTGGTGTTTTGCTGATAATGGTGGTTATCTTGTTGCAGCTTGCACAGGGTTCCAGTGCCTGCTGTCCTGGGTGGTTGCTGGCCGTCTCCAGAGGATTGGCATCTCTTTGCAGTGTGGATCTGCCTGACTGCCTCGCCATCGGCTTGTCAGCTTTTCCATCTCCTGGAAAGGTGATTGAATGCCTATAGATACAGAAAATGGGTATTTGCAAGATGCTAACCTGAGCATGGGTCTGTTGTGTTGTGTTCATGTGATAATTGAATTTGGATCCTCTGTAAATTTTGTTGACCTTTTTCCATCTTTTATAAAGTCTAGGGCATCTTACCTATTATTGCCAATTTCTGTATTTGTGCCAATACTTGGTCATTTTTGTGCAGTAGCATACTCGGCGCTGTTGCCGCCCACTGAGCACCTCAAGCTTGCAGCTGTCCATGGTGCCTCACGTCTCCCTTGGATAAGGTGATTGATAAGTCGATATTGCTGGACCATCTTTATATCCTAGCAAGTGTTGGTGGCTATGGAGCTGTGCTTGAGTTGAATAGTGTACTGGTATAAGCTGCAGTTATGTTGAGTATAATGAAATTACTACCTGATGGAACTGTTAGTGGTTGTATTTTAATGCTCAATAATGTTTTGTGTATAAACTGTAGATGTGTTTGTATTTATTCAACCATGGCTGTTGTAACATTGGTTGCCCATTGTGCCACCTCAGCTTGCCGCTTGCAGTAGCTGGTCGGGTCGTGGTCCTAGCCCTCCAGGAGTGCAGGACCAGGTAAGATTGCACTGCCGGTGCTGAGGGATGTTGGTGCTTCCTATTGGTTAAGTTGATAGAACATGGCATAATAATGTATATGCTTTGAAATGCATATATCAATATAATAGCAGTGTGGTTTATTCAGATGTGGTGGTATCTAAGTTTATATATCTTACTGTGTGTTAACTTTTTTTTTAACGCAAGTAAAAGTTGGTATTCCTATATTTTTGAACGATTCTGAGTTTTGTATGTATGTATATATTGGAGCGTATAAATTAGTTAATTTATATTGTGTCATATATGTAACAGAGGAATTTTTATCGACTTACCTTTTTGCGTATTCATTTTTTAAAATAGGTGGTTGTTACGTATGTCTGATACCTTGTTCTGCTTCTCATTCCTTTGCAGCTGAGTTTCTGAACTTCCCCAGAAGTTCTGGTCTCAGCCCCCCCCCCTGTTTTTAGTGGCACAAGTTGCTTTGTTTTAACTCAGACTTTATAATAAGGGAGTATATATATGAAAATCTTGAGTTTGCATTCTCTACCTGTCCGTGAAACTCAATAGAATAAAAGCACAGTTCTGGAGCCGATTGCCAGAGGACCCTGGAGATAACGAATTAGTCTTGTGCTGTTAGCCGGGCCAGACACTACTAAAGTGGTGTCTCTTTGTTTGATCGTAGGTGCGATTTTTGCTTTGACAACGCATTATTCGTATTGAACGAGTCCTGTGATGTACTCCGAGATTTCCTCCCCCGGGATATCTTCAACATAAATCAAACCTGAATTTGTAGAGAAGGTCAGGTGTGGTACGATTGTTCATTTGAAGTTTTGTGTCTACTCTGATTGCCAAGCCTTCGTCGCCGCTTGTGCCGACGCTCAAGACTGGACGACCAGTAAAGGAGCCCAGCTCTTTTCGCAAAGTGAATGGACAAATATCCGGTCTATCGTAGGCGTCGAACGTGAACTTCAGGTGTTCGGGATAGGTGGGACTATTGTTGAACAGGTTGTGTTCATTAAATGGCGTGTACTGCTTCTTCCTTGAAGCCCTCGGAGCTCGGTTGGGTTTTTGTGGGGTAGAGATTCGTCGCGGTTGTTATCGGATGTGGAGGTAGAGGCGCTTGTGTACGTTGCAGGTTCTTTGTTTTGTGTAGTTTTCACGAGTTCGTGGACTTGAAGAAGTATAGCTTCGACGTGACACTCGAGTCTCGATTGACGGTCTTCGATTGTGCTAGGTCTTATGGTGGCGTCTTCAGCTTCATCCTCAGAGAGGCCAGTCGCTGGATTTAGTAAGTTCATGATTTCCTGAACTTTCTTTGCCAACTCCTCGATACGGTCGTATCTTCGATCATCCTCGGCCAAGGTGACGCTGGTCGTCCTCGAGAGGCTAACATTTTTCACTGTTGGGTTCTTGGTCATCGTCACACCGGAAGAAATGCTGACCCCTTCCCAATGGGGTTTCCTCCTTCCTCCATTGGCCTCCTGGTTCAAGCAAGGGGCCAGGGGGCTCACCCTTAAAGGCCTCTTGACCGGCTATACCGTTTTTAACGTGAACGTTAATTGAACACTTTGCAAGCGAAACAAACTTGCGGTTTAAGGTCCCAGCACAAACTAGGGACCAGCCTGTGATATCTAGGGGATTCTCTGAAAAGATCAATTATTATTTGGCACGGGAGCGATACAACACAAATTCATCAGTTTTTGTAATGGATATGGCTAATTCGAATGCATGCAGTTCTGCAGAGAATACAGAGGCCTCTTCGGGTAAGGTTGTCGAATGTCCGATTTCTACATACGCGGCGGCATCTCCCACTCCGTCCGCCGTTTTGAAACCGTCGGTGTATATATATGACGGTGGTCTGAGTATTGTTCCTCATGAAATTTCAAAAATTCTCGGCGGTACGTGTTGGTTAGAGTCGATTCTTTCGGGCACATTTTCAAATCAAGGTTGACCAGCGATGGGCTGATCATCCACGTTGGTGTGTTGAATTCGATAGGAGCATCACGATTGATGTTGAACTAGGCTTACAAGTGTTTACAAGTGTAGGAAGACAACAATAGGCCTATTGGCCCAAACTAGGTTGCCTTTTGGTAGCAAGAGGATTAGTTTTGAAGTAAAACGTCTAAGAGAGCTTCGTGTGCCATTTCTGTTTTTTTTATAACAACAGTGAATGGAACGGTTTAGCTATATATCGGCGATTTATGTAGAACTTATCGAGCCGCGACTTAAACGTTTCAATTGTATTGCTGTTTACAACCTCCGCTGGAAGTTTGTTCCATTCTTCACGTATAGAGTTGTCGAAGAATGGAACAAACTTCCAGCGGAGGTTGTAAACAGCAATACAATCGAAACGTTTAAGTTAAGGCTCGATAAGTTCTACATAAATCGCCGAAAAATAGCTGAACTGTTCCATTTCCTGTTGTTATAAAAAAAAACAGAAATGGAATACGAAGCTCTCTTAGACGTTCTACTTCAAAACTAATCCTCTAGTAAGTTGTCCACGCGTACTGAAAATGGTGGGCATATATTGTCTTGCTGCCAAGAGGCATTTATCTGAGATGTTGTGACGTCGGCGAGTGTTGGGTTGTTGATAAGGCTTCTAGTCTTGAAATAGTAATGCAGCGAGAATTTATCTCGTCGGAGCGGTAGTGGAAGCTTGTTTGCTAACACGTTAAGAAATTCCATGGGAGGGAAACGGAACGCGACGATTGTGAGACGCGTTCCGGATGCTCACTGGATGGGTATCCTGAGACCTGACTGATTGTTATTCAAGGGTGGCGAAACCGTCTTGACGATGATGGAGAGGGGTTCGAGAGTAGTTTTGGCTGCAGAACCGTTAACGACTGCTCCATAGTCAATGCGTGAACACATTACTGTTGTGAACAACATCATGCTGGTGTCGGTGTCGGCACCAAATTTCGACGAGGTTACCGAGAGTATAGGTCCCGTTGCCCGTTTTTCAGCGGGTCACCAGGGATGCAATGTGGGGTCGTCAAGTGAGTTTAGGGTTTCACACGAGATCCAGAAACTCTATCGATTGTTCGTATACTAGAAGAGTGTTATACAGTATTAGGTCTGGTTTCAGGTGCAAGCCGGATACACGGGTAAAATGCATGCTTTTAGCTTTAGAAGGAGAGAATCGGACTCCGTTTAAGGAAGCCCGTTTCCGACATTTCTGCAGTTCATATTGAATCGTTAGAAGACTAGGGTGTCTGTAGCTTATTTGTGTGTTGTCCACGTATGGTGATGAAAGGAATCTCCCATCACGCGGAAAAATGTGGACTAGCTGGTCAATTTTGAGGATGGAAAGGTGACGCTGAGGACGCTTCCCTGAATCTCAACCGCTTGACCCTGAGTGACTCTGAAGATGCTTCCCAGCAGAACTCGACCGCTTGACCCGTCTCGGTCATCGTGAATAGGTCATGTTGCATTTTACAAAGAGCAAGGTGATCATAGTGCAGAGTTTTCATCTGGGTGAGAGCATTGAGACTGTCTGAAAATACAACACATTTGGGAAGGCGGTTAGTTTTTGTGATGGAGATGGCTAATTCGAGTGCGTGCAGCTCTGCTGAGAATACAAAGGCCTCTTGGGGTAGATTTGCCGAACGTAAGGGCCCTTCGCAAACGGTGGCAGCTCCCACTTTGTCCGATATTATGGATCCGTCAGTGTATATATGGCGGTGCTCAGAGTATTGTTCATCAAGAAGTCTCGAAAAATTTTGGCGGTACCTGTTGGTTGATGTTGTTGCCTAGGGGTACACTTGCGATTCTAGGTTGACCAGCGGCGGGCCTATCATCCATGTTGGTGTGTCGATTTGAAGAATTCAGTTGGAGAATGCTTGATTGTTTGGCGAGTTATGTTCAGCAAGGTCAGCAAGTTGTCCACGCGTAGGAAAAAAAGGTGGGTATATATTCATCTTAGTCGCGAAGAGGCGTTTATCGAGAATGTTGGTGACGTCTTTGAGTGTTGGGCTATTGATAAAGCTCCTGGACTTGAAGTAGTATTGTAGCGAGAGTTTGTCTCTCCGGAGTGGAAGAGGAAGCTCGTCAGCAAGCACGTTCATGGATTGGATGGGAGTGGAACGGTACGCGCCGGTTGTGATACGCAGAGCATTGTTTACGATGATGGAGAGGGTTTGAAGAGTTCTTTTGGCTGCTTAACCGTAAACAACGGCTCCATAGTCCATGCGTGATCGTAGTATTGTACTGAATAACGTCATGCTGGCCTCCACATCGACACCTAATTTCCGAGAGGTTACCGAGACGATGAGTCCCGTTGCAATTTAGCAGAGAGCCTCCAGAGCTGTAATGTGCATGGGGTTGCCATGCGATCTTAGCGTCCCACACAAGACCCAGGAACCTAATCGATTCTTCTTGTATGAGGGATGTGTTATGCAACATTGGGTCTGGTTTCGGGTGTAAGACGTGTAAAGGGGTTAAATGCATGTTTTTGTTTTAGAGGGTGAGAATCGGAATCCGTTTAAGGAAGCCCAGTTCCCGATTAGGTTTAAACATTTCTGGAGTTAATGTTAAATTATTAAAAGGCTAGGATGCATGTAGCTTATTCGTAGATCGTCCACGTTTAGTGATGAAAGAGGTCTTCTGTCACGCGGAAGAACGTCTGGTAGCAAGTCAATTTTAAGAATAAAAAGAGTGACACTGAGGATTCTTCCCTGGGGGACGCATATTTCTTGCGGATAAGATGGTGAACGGGTGTCGCCGACCTTGACCCTGAAGGTACGATTTTCAAGAAATCGATGGATAAAACGTGGTTGGTGGTCAACAGGTCTTTGTGATGTTGATCCTTTATGATTCCGTGTTTCCAAGTAGTGTCGTATGTTTTTTCTACGTCGAAGAATATGGGAACCACACGTTCCTCTCGGACGAAGCCCGGCCAATGTCCGATCCTAGTCGTACAAGGTGGTCCCTGCGTGCATTTCAAGGGAGTCTACAAGGCGTGAGTTAATAATTTATTCCATTGTCTTACAGAGGACGCTGATAAGGGCAATGGGGCGGTGGTTGTGTGGGTCACCTTTAAATTTCTCAGGGCTGGGTAATGAGATGATTACAGAGTCCCATCATTGATCTGGAAAAATGAGTTTGAATACATTGTGTTGAACGCTTTTAATAAGTGCTCACGGCCGTCATCTGGGAGATTTTTGGTCTTGTTGATGTGCACTCGGTCCGGCCCGGGTGAAGTTCTTCGTGCATGGTCTAAAGCGCACTGTAATTCGTGGAGAAGGAAAGGCTTGTTGTCGGCCTCTTGGTTTGTAGAAGTAAAGTCAAGAAGTTCACTATCTCGCTTGTTCTTTTCCCTTAGGAAAGCAGCAACGTAGTTTGTTGATTGAGACATCTGGCTTTCGCGTGGGAAGAATTAATTCTCAAATTCTCAAGAATGTGGTTAGGTCGCTCGGGCCTTCCCTGGATACGTCGGATTTTTTTCATACACTTGAAAGAGGAGGGGTGTTTCGGTTAATATTGTGGTCGTCTTAGAGATGCTGACGTTCTTGGCTGTTGGAATCTTGGTCATAGTCACTCCGGTGGATATGCTAGCCCCTCCTAAATGGGGGTTCCTTCTTCCTCCCCTCGACCCTTTGGTTCACGCCAGGGGCCAAGGGGCTCACACCGAAAGTCCTCTTGACGGACTTTACCGAATGTACTTTTAACGTTACACGACCTCTTTAATTGCAAAACAATCGTGCGGTTTAAGGTCCCCGCACAACTAAAGGACCAATCTGGGCTATCTAGGGGGTTGTCTGCAACAACAGTAGGTGTTCAGCACAGGGCGTATACGAACGTCAATTTCCGTGGTGCTCGTGCTTTTGAGTTTGCTCAGGAGTCCTAGACCGACAGTGTTCACGGGAGCTTCAACTTTCGGTAGAGCGTGGTCTGCTAGCCGCGGTCGTGGCTGTGAGTATTCGTGTGGGAGGACGAGTGGGTCCTCTCTTTGTGCTTGCTTCTTGAGCGAGTGGGCTGATCTTCTACGGAGTTTTTTAAGCTGTATGGTCGGCTGGGTAGTTGCTGATGGGATATTTAGGTCGACTGAGTTGAATGGTTGATAAGCGGTTTCGGGTATAAGTTATTTTTCAGAGACTCGTGGCGCATCCTCACACAGGCGATGGTCATTTTCACTGGAGAGATGTTCTGGTGTCGCGCATGCGAACTGAGGGTTGAGTCCCATAGTTTGGTTTTCGCTGGGTGTGGTCCCTGTTAAAACAGACCGAAGTCGTTCAACATCCTGTTCTTGAAGGGCTATTGTTCGTGGGCTGATACTGATATTTTTGCTTTGTGGCAGGTGGATGTCGAGCACCTTGTAGTCGGAAGTGTCTTAATTTCTTCGCCTTTTCGTTTTGGTGCCAGTGGACCTCTGGTTGAGATCGACATATGAGGCAGCATCCATCACAGTGTCATTGTGGGTGCTGGTGGATTCATTATTAATGCCTCTCACCTCAGTTACGAAGGCGGTTGATGGGCCGGGTGCGGCAATGATACTACTAGGGAGAGGTACCGAAGTCATGTTAATAGGTTTTGCTGGCGACGCATTGATTACCGTCTGATCGGTTGGGTTTAATAATAGATTTAATTGCTGTGACATAGTTTAAGTCAATTTGGTTTTCGTTGCGTAATATTTGGATGGCTCGTTTACGTGTGACACTGCGGTCGTTTTTCAAGATTTCTATTTCATTTTGGTTCATGACGCAGTCACCTGCCTCGTGGAGGCATGAGCATTGGTAGCAGGTAGGTAGCTGGACTTTACAGTCATTATTGTTATGGTCGCCGGCGCACCTCCTACAACGTTGAGGGATGTGCGGTTGACAGTGTTTGAGGGTGTGACCATATTTAAGGAATTTATTGCACATTGCAGGCCGTATCGCCACCGGGTAAGTTTTTGTTCCCTTTTTCGGCCGAGATTCTCACGAACTCTGGTGCGTCAGATCTTGGGAAGGTAATTTGGAATTGGGTAGAATTAGAGTTACACGATTTGATCCATGCTTCTAGAAAAACTTCGGTTGCTCCGTAATCCTTTGCCAAACCTGCAGCAAAAGCGCTCAAGTCTTGTGGGGGTGTAGAAGAAAGTGTATATTATTAGTTTGGTATCGTTGTAGGACTGGTGTAACTCGACTTTTACTTAATGCTGGTATATCTGGGTAATTTTCTGTTCGTAAAATGAGACTTGGGCCAGATACTTCTTTCCCTGTCGGTGGATGTATTCTAGTTCATTTCCAAGTTGTTGTTTGAGTGAGTCCATAATAGTGTATGGATTTGTTGAGGGAGCAACATTACTTGCACTGCTGTCTACGAGTATTATGAGAAAGTGAGTAGGGAATGATGCCGATCGTTTCTCATGTGAGGGAGGGTCAGCCTGGGAGGAGGACATAGAGGCCGCAGCCTCTCGTCGCCCGACGCCGTGGTCTATCTGGCATTGGAGAAGTTCTCTTTCCTTCTTATCTTAGGGGGTAGTCTTTGTGTCCCGTAGGGTGGCCGTTTACTTTCCAGTAAAAGGAGTGGGCTTCTTATGATGGGCACGACTGGGCATCGTCCCGTTTGTCATGGTCGTCTTGGGAGCAGTGTGAGCATCTTTGCTGACCGTTACAATTCCCGCTCGTGTGTCCGTATTTCTGACATTTGTAAAAACGCATCGAACGTCTGTCGAATGGTAGTAGCATAAAGTACTGCGAAACGCGGATTAGTGAAGGAATAAGATAGGACTTGATTAGCGGTGGGGTAGGGACGGGTAAGTCAGCGACGTTGGGTGGACGGTGCGGAGGGAACTGGTTTGGCACGTGAGTCAGCTAACATGCGGGGGTAGCGGGAGGTGGGACGGAAGAGGGAACGGCGGGCTGGAAGCCAGGCTTGCGGCCTAGATTGTCAGTTTTTATATTTTGAACATTTTATTTTTTATTGTATTTTGATGTTTGTTGTATTTATATAAGTTTTTTCATCTTTAAATGGTTGTATTGGGGTATAATTGGTCACTAATTGTTGCTCGTTACACATATTTATTTGGTTCTGGTAGGTATAGTGTTATAACAAGTTTCTGGAGGACTGGGTTGTAGGTATCCCATAGGCAAAAAGTTGGAAGCGCTTTGGCAAATTATGTGAGTTTGCTCATATCTGTTTTTCGTCTTATCAGTTATTTCCGTGGCATGTTTGCTGTGTTTGAGTGAATGTTTCGTTACATAATTCTATATTTTTTTCTGTACATATATGTTTATATTCTAATCTAATTGGGGGTATAATCGACTCATTCGGAGGTTGTTTGGTGGGGATTCTTAGCGATTGGACGCTTCGTACCAGCCTGATATTGACTTTTAGGCAACGTTTTATGTGTTTTCCATCTATTTATTTCATATGTATATATTATCTACAGGAATAGTACGTTTATTTGTCTGGCAATTGGTGGGTTGATGTTTGTGTTTTGGATTGATGCAGCAGTTTCGTTAAGAAATTCTATCGACCCCATAACGCATTATCCAGGTTTGGCCAGACATATCGATGTTCCATTGACGCGGTGTTCCAATAGCGAGAGTACCGGAACGATATGGATTTATTGTAAGTTATTATATTGTGTTATGGATACTTTGTAATATTCGGTTGATTTATTTTGAATTTCTAGTGTTTTTTGGAATTTTGAATAGTTATCTTATACAGTTTTAGGATTTTTTAGGATATTTTAGGTTTGCATCGTCCATGTAGTACACTATTCCAGGCATAATTTGTCTGTTTTAATTTGTATGTTTTATATGTATATGGATGACATTCTGTTACAATCAAGCCGTGATTACTTTAGTCAAAGAAATGTTAATTTAACCCTGTTTTGGACTTAGTTGGAGAGTGATTTCATCAGATTTTGTATATACTATATCGTGTTCGTGAAGAAGTATTCCACACCATTTACTATAGGTTTCAGCGTGTGTTGCATGCATGTCCTGGTATCTTTTTCTCGTCAGTTGCTTGGTTACATGCTTGGTTACATGCTTGGTTACATGCTTTTTCTCCGTTCATCCTAATTTTTAATGTATGTTTTGTGTATGGTTGAGAATTGATCTTCTTTGTTTGTTATAACCCGAGAGTTTTAGTATGTGTCTTTCAGTTTTGTTTATTCTCTGTACAGTTTACATCTTCGATGCGAGGTATTTGGTATTTTATACAATATCGGAATATTAGAATATATTACGTTTGTATCTACAATGTAGAACATTATCTCAGGTATAATTTAGTTACATGTTCTATATGTTTTAGTGGCTTATACATTTTCTTGCATCCCGGTACAAAGTTTGACGTGGTTATTTTAGATGTAGAAGATCCCTTTTGGTACAAACTCGGTCTTGCTGTTAGGGTATTTTATGTTTAATATAGGACCATTCTTCAATGTTTAGGAGGAGTTAGAGGTGTCTCATTTGCAAAAGCCCGTTGTGTTTATGCCTATTTGTGCAAGTAGACCGATTTACTATGCTGGATACCATACTGTATTATAATTTTTAATGGTAATTAGAGCAGAGTAGAGAATCTTATTTGGCTATTAATTATAAATGTTGTTGTCGTTGTTGTATGATTTTTCCACGATAATCATTGGGATGTATGTTCAAGAGGTGTAAGTCCATACTGCTTTTTGTGGAATTTCGTCATTGAAATCTAGCAAGTGTATAGTGTAACGTTTTAGAAGACGATTTGCTGGATGGTGGGGTCCTGGTGTAGGGGTGGCTTACACTCTATGGTGGTCATTTGGAGTTTGTCCAAGTTCAACGTGATTTTGTAAGTTCTTGTGGACGTCGATCTTAAGTTTCATTGGTTTCTTAGAGAGGTTATCCGACAAGCTGCTGATTGTTACAGGGATTTACTTAGGTCATCAATGAACAGATGCCCAGATTTTTATGGTCACACTCTTTGAGACTCGTGTCAGGCCCATTCTTGGTTATGTTCAGGATGTGACTTCGCTCGACGCTGTTCAGAGACGATGGACTAGACAGATGCATGGTATGTATGTCTGAGGTATTGTACCATGACTGATTGTTACCTCTAAATTCGTTATATAACATTGGTAGATTGCTGAGAAGTGACCTGGTAAGGCATTGTAGAGTTTGTTTTTATGACACAGTGGGCTTTGATTTGTTCTACTAGAGACATAATATCTTAGTTGGTGTTGTAATTTGTTATAGATTTGAACATGTGTCGTAGTAGAAATAACATTATTCTCATGAACTCAGTGGTAAATGCCAGATAATTTCGATATGGCTGTTATGTTATTTGTATACGATCTTAGTCATGAACCAGATCACGTGGGATATTGGAGTAGGATTTATCATCTGGGTGTGGTAGGATACACCGTTTATAATAGTTAATCATTGTCGGTTACAGTAGAGTAGAGAATCATATTTAGATGTTATGTAGTTGTTGTTGTATGTTTTAATTATTTATCATAGGAATATATCTGTATTTCATATAACTTCGCCTGATTCCATAGAATGTTGGGTTTTGAATACGCTTATTTGGATGTAATAATCGAAAATATTGATGTTTTACCTCTCGACATTGGATTTGGGTCCGGATCCATGTCGTCATGGAGAGCTAATCTACCGGATTTGTGTAGAGTGTTAGTGTTAAAATTCTTCAACAATTTAATTTACATCTCACTTATGTTATCAGCTCGTATGTCTTTACCAGATGCTTATTCCCGCAAGTCTTTCTTATATAAATGTTTGTGATACCTTGTCAGTTGTACACTTAGAAGTTAATGATTAATTCAGGCTTTGTTATGAGATTGCGTTCCAATTCAGAATATCTGTCTTATTTGAGCGTTTACAATATCCACACTAGCATTTTTCACTAAATATTTGTGATTATGGCCTTAATCCTAACTCATCTTAACGTAATCTAACCAAGGATTATATTTTTTTTCCCGTTTACATACTTATGTCATGTATTTCTTCATTAATTTATGCTTTATTCTTATCAGATCTATCCACTTGACACTGTAGTTTTACCAATCTTAGCATA
>SDVV010012993.1:0-15262 GCA_016164225.1 Gammarus roeselii | reverse complement strand
AGGAGAAAGTATGCTGCATGTACCAGGAGAGGATAGGAGAAAGATGCTGCGTGTGCCAGGAGAGGATAGAGGGAAGTATGCTGCGTGTGCCAGGAGAGGAATGTTCAATAGCTGTATGGATATTGTCATCTTACGGCGAAACGGGGGCTATAGATAATCTTCATGTAAATTGAGAAATCTTACAAATACGGGTTGTACCAATCAATCATCGCATAAACTTTATCCGGTTGTAATAACTCAAGGTCTAGAATCAGTGACATGACCCAATTGAGCAAAGTAAGAGTGTTTCATTCATATACATTAACTTTATTATTTACAACAACACGAACATGGATGGTTATTTTCAACCCACCAAATGGTGAGGTGGTGATGGAGGCGTGCGTGTTTACTACTATCCTCTATCAGAAGGCGAGGACGGAAATTATCACTCTAAAGGGCGACATTTGACACAATTGGCGAATAAGATAGCGTAACTTGAAATACGCAGCACTTAGCAAACTCGGAGTCAACTAGTAGGTTACACGCAAGACAATCTATGCTATTATTTACCCCGTAATTGGGACTGATGAATGCACTTTCTAAAATTGCTTGCAATTTCAAGCGAATCAACAGCGAATTTACTCACTTCTGTCAGAACTTTGATCAGCTCAATAGTTTAAGGGGATGTTAGTGTTCATAAAACACCAATGCCAACAATATAAACACACTAGGACATGAAGAGAACAGCCCACTTTCATGAAAAATTACTGACGTCAACCCGAAATGGAGGATTCTAATTAATGCTCAAAAGAGCAGCGTGTTTCGACAAATTTGCCATTGCACTCAAATGTGAGTTTATTTTTCCCTTGCAAGCAAAGGACAAACACTCACAACCACAGCAACAAAAAGGGTTGTTAGTTCATGTCAGTTTGGAGAGAGAATGAAAAAGAAGAAACCAGAGCAAAAAGCAAGGACCAGAAAGATGGCTATCTCTTCTTTCTCCCCGCCGGTGCACGCTGCCCTGCGAGTTTTTGTTCTGGTCCAGCTGTTTTTGCCGGAGTATTGAGGAGGAAGAAGTGATTTTCACGATCACGGTTACCATGGTGCAATCCCGGTCGGTGGTCGCAGAGGATTCCCCCCCCCTTAGCTTGACACCCCGTCAACCACAATAACTTGCGACGTTGCTGGGCTTTTAAATCCGCTAGTCGATGTCCGCTGTTTTTATTATTCGCTAAAAAAAGTTGTCGATAGGCGGGTTTTTCTAGGATTGTTGTTGAACAAGAAGGAGGGGAACAGGGAAGGAGGAAGGATGGCCTGGTGGCCGTCTTCGAGAATGAGATGGTAGGGGTGACTGAACTTAAGAGCAGACACCAGCTCTTTGGCACACAAGCCCCCCACGCAGACCACCACACTTCACGCTTCTCTGAAAGGGAAACCGAGGCTGCCGCATTGGGATTTTATACGGTTAGTTGTAATCTACAGTTTATAAAATAATCCGCGGTTCTGGACAATGCTCCGCATTCGCAGGATTATTTATTTCACTAAGACTATTAAAGTGAGATAAATCGGACGCGAAAAATTGAGCATAGAGACTAATGAACGTTGGGTAATGTAGTATTCATTAGGTTACCGGAGAGTTTTCAATCATGGGCTCATGAATGAAAGTTTCGTCGAGAGTGTAGAAGATTTTATTTCCAATCCAACTGCGAAGACAATGCATTCAATCTAGTATGCCAATGCGAAGCGGTACCCACCTATTATTGTGCAAACACATTACGGGGGGAAATCCTTGAACAAGATCCCCTGGGCTGATATTGAAATGCATGGGTCTTTACGGTACCCATTCAATTCCCGCCGAGGGTTCAATCATCGTTTGTTTCTATTACAAATGATATGAGCCACACCCTGCAGCAGCAGGGACGGCAGCAGCAGCAAGCCCAGCTACTCGGCTGACCTTAGATAGAGTGTCTGGGGTTGACCCAGTGCCGTGTAGTGTGCCTCAGAAGCACTAGAGGTACAAGGAACTGCGGCTGCCACAATGGGGTTCCCGATATGATAGCCAAGCAGGTGCCACGCATGGGTAGCTTCGGGAACACTGGCCCACCACCAAGTATACGCACCCACTATAGTCCGGGTTAAGGCTGATGTGCTGGTTCATGAAGGTATAAGAGTTTTGGTATTGTATGCATATTCATTCAAAACATTTTAACAAGAGGGCGCGTGTGTAGGTATGCATGAAAGATAGGAGAGAAAATAGTACCAGGCCCTAATCCGATACATATCAGATTTGAATGCAAATTTTGGAGCTGGTACCACAACATGGTCAGATCGATTGGGTATGAGAGTGCATGGAAATCCGTGAAGGGTTGTAGTGTATCCGTGTGTTGTAAGGCCAGTCCTCACGCCTTGGCATACGCTCACCGCACTTAACCTTCACGCTGGTACTCCCAGCAGGGCCTAGACTATATGTCATGGACAGTAAAACTGTACCAACATTCCGGGTGTAGTTTAAAGGTTGAACGAAGCTTTTTCGGCCACCGTAACAATGTTCGTTTATAATTTTGATAGGCCTTGTCCATTTAAAATTCTACAATAGAGTGTTTATAACAGTATAACCACTCGGTACGCATCTCCAAAGCTATTAAATGAAATATAGCATTATCAGGAGTAGCGGTATATATTACAGGAGGTCGAGTCTAATCTACATCCGGTACGCATCAATTGTCTTGGAAGAAAGGGACATCGAGTGAAGCAAGCAGTCGAGTTATCCAATGTTGTAGTTTGGAGAGTTGATTAGAATTTAGAGAGCCACTCTATTATTGCCATCGTTACGATGCTGGCACTCAGAGCCACTCGATTATTGCCATCATTACGATGCTGGCACTCAGAGAGCCACTCTATTATTGCAATAATCATCATGCTGGCACTCAGAGCCACTCGATTATTGCCATCATTACGATGCTGGCACTCAGAGAGCCACTCTATTATTGCAATAATGATGGTGGCACTCAGATTGAGCTTTTCAAAATTGAAACTGTATCGAAACATCACTCGGGGCATTCGTTCCGCGGCGAATATATTACTGAAGAGAAAGCGTATTGCCGGGGGTTCACGCTAAGAGCGTGATTGGGTAGGCAGCGCACGGACAGCACAAGAGCAGCGGCGCCTAATCTTGTTATTGTAAAGGTTGTAGTTCGTGTTAGAAAGAAAGTTATCGTGCGTAAAGTAGTTCACTTCGTTGATGATAGCAAAGAAGCGGAAACCATGGTGAACCATCGGTTCCAGCAATAATGTGAGTGACCTCACAGCCTATGCTCGGATTGAAATCTTCATTAAATGCCTGCCCATTCAATCATGAGAAATCAGTTTGAGGCGGAGAACCTGTTTTGAAATCATCAAAGGTCCAGGCACCATTACTCAACATCACGCTGCCCGGAGGTTACATATTGAACATCATCCCGCGGCTCTCATCCGCCCAACTAATTAAAAGTAGGGTAGTTTACCTGTCTAAATAGACTTGACTAATGGTGGCAGAAAACACTAGCGTCTTTCTGAAAGGCAAGCAGGTAGTTACGAATTGAACACAAAATGTGGGCAAAACAATTCTGTTTCGAAGAAAGAAAGCCTTTAAATGAGCACAAATGAGACCACTCTCAGTATTTGAAGACTACCGAAGATATTTCTATAACATACCCTTATATTGCCGGTTACTCTACGAGCTCTTTAAGGAACAAGCCTAGCTATTAGGTTACAGTATCCTCCAAACCTCGTTTGACAAGCTCTTCAAGTTGTGCTATTCAGGCTTTACCTGGATCGTTTGAACGTGTTGTCTGAGCGGGTTATCAATGAGCGATATCGCGAAACTAACAAATATCAGCTCCTACAAGGGGCAATGAGGCCTGTTTCCTGCTGAGAGCTGGTGCGGTGGCCAGCACCAGATACCAGCGCCCGCAACTGCCAACTCGGGATACAACGCCAGCCAGGAGGCCTGTTTCCTGCTTAGAGCTGGTGCGGTGGCCAGCGCCAGATACCAGCGCCCGCAACTGCCAACTCGGGATACAACGCCAGCCAGGAGGCCTGTTTCCTGCTTAGAGCTGGTGCGGTGGCCAGAGCCAGATACCAGCGCCCGCAACTGCCAATTCGGGATACAACGCCAGCCAGGTATTGCCGCTGCCGCTTGCATGTTCGGCCACGATGTCCGGAGCGTAAAGGTCAACTTCTCTTGCGGGTGAAAGGAAACTACTAGAAATTAGGAATATGACTGGGTATGCAGACAGGGCGGCACGAATGGGCAGCATGGGTGGGTGACGGCCAGGAGAGTGGGCAAGGATTGGGTATTGACCGACTGATGGAATAATTGCCAGGAAATAAAACAGAGGGTTGGTTGGAGCAGAACAAGGGTTGGTTGGAGCAGAACAAAAGCTGGTTGGAGCAGAACAAAGGCTGGTTGGAGCAGAACAAAGGCTGGTTGGAACAAAACAAAAGCAGGTTGGAACAAAACAAAAGCAGGTTAGAACAGAACTAGGGTTGGTTAGAGCAGAACAAAGGCTGGTTGGAACAAAACAAGGTTTGGTTGGAACAGAACAAAGGCTGGTTGGAACAAAACAAGGGTCGGTTGGAGCAGAACATAGGCAGGTTGGAACAGTACAAGGGTTGGTTGGAACAGAACAAGGGTTGGTTAGAACAGAACAAGGGTTGGTTAGAACCAGATCGATGAAATTGTGCGAATTTCGCCTCATTTATTAAGATTAGTTTCTGAATGTTTAAACCGTCCAAATCAATTTTATACGAGGGCTTCAATGATTCATCGTCAATCAATCTTCGAAGAGGAATGGTTGACTGTTCAGCAAAAGAATTACGAGATTAACGTACACTCGTAGCATAGAATTCCGGCTACATAAAGAGTACAGCATCTAACTATGCATACATGCTCATGTGGGGAAAGGGACATAAAAGGTATTTTAAGCACGCTTGTCTCAAACTTAATCTGTTAATTGTTGTCGTGTATTTCAATCTTGATCTGTTTCCACGTGTGCTTTATTTTTTTTAACGATATTTTTTTATTTATTTGTAGAAATGCTTTCCTGTTGAACTCGTTTTCTGTTGTAACCATTATTTTACCATAGAGTGCCTCAATAAAGATTATTATTATTATAATGGGAGCTGAAAGGCACATCATGCACAGCCCGACAGGATAAATGCCCAAATTATCTTTGGCTGGATAATAACACTAAATCTTTCACAGCACTTGACAATGTCCGTGAGCTTTGGGACAAGTGCAATACCAACAGGAGGTCTCTACTTAAGATATGGAATGTATTAGGCATGGAACAGTATTCTAAAAAAAAATACACGTTAAAAATAATCGCAACGGCGTTGTTCTGGGTCTAAAACAGTTCAATGCACAAGGTATTAGGCTTAAGATGGCGAGGAGGCAAGATCACAAGTTCCAGTACGACCTCATAAAACTGCACTGAATAGCGCCATGCAAATCGTCGATAAATACAGCGTTCTCAACAGTGGAAATTATCACTTCTTAGCATGATATGTTCGCTTGTGGTCGAGGACTTGGAGACACTTGTAAATTAGTATTTATTAATCCTCTCGTAAAATATTATGACAGCCTAATAAGGATTTACGACGTCTTGCGAGCTCGGCACTGACACAGGCTGGGATCACTTCCAGATCGAGGTAACTGCTGTTGAACTTTCCGTACGTATAACATTGTGAGAGGAGAGATCACTA
Organism: Gammarus roeselii; assembly: GCA_016164225.1. Lineage (NCBI taxonomy): Eukaryota > Metazoa > Arthropoda > Malacostraca > Amphipoda > Gammaridae > Gammarus > Gammarus roeselii. Next base: position 9,538 of record SDVV010012993.1, on the reverse strand, counting down.
CCAACCGCGCATTGATGTCTCCTTAGGGTTTCTCGTAGGATGGTAAGTGCCTACGCAAGCAGTTGACAAAAGAGGTTCGGAAGTCTTAGATTGCACACTACGTCAGTTCTGGTTGATGGGTGCACGCAGCACTCTATTCTGGGCCGAGTCGACCGTGCCTCGCTAGTCACATTGTTGCTTCATCGTCCATCAGAAGGCGTTGGATGGTTAGCCTTGATCGGGTGTCCATTATCAGGATGCCTGCAGCAGCTCCCCCTACGCACTCTCGGTGGCTATCAGTTTACCTCTCGCCGCGTCGTGTCAGGCACCATTAATCAAATCTAGAGCCACCACTCCCATGCACCTGGTCAAGACGTATGCGTAAATGAGCCCGTTAAGAGACCATAGATATACGTATCGTACAGGATTAGGTTGATGGAGTACACCTAAATGTTGTGGAACTGGTTTGGGGACCAACACCTCGTCCTGGTAGTTGGATAGTCCCACAGGACAAATAATCTGGTGAGAATGATAAAATTGACGGGTTTGCAATAAGGCTCATTCCAGAAAGTATTGCTGGCATCCTAGATGATTTTCAGTGTACAGGTCTGGTGCTGTCAAAAAAGGAGTTACAATCAACTTACCGCCGCCTTCTCCTACCATGCAATTAGGACTGCAATTGATCAGTCGCATACGAGACGGCCGAGTGGCATTTGGCTATCCTCTCAGGCCTTCGCCACTTACTTGTCCAACGACTCAATGAACTTGACGCGGCCAGAACAAGAAACTTCCAAACAGAAATATCTTCAAGCGACCATTGCTGGAATCCTTGTGGTTGTTTACAGTCTGCATAGAGACTGTGTTCGCTCGAGGCTCCGACGGGCTAGACGGACTTGGAGTGGCAATTCGTGTTATTTCAGCAGATTACCGCCGAATTATATGCAGGAGGCCCTCGGCTCGTCTCTGGCCGAGGTGTAACGGAGCACCTCGACCCGACTCGGCGGGTACTGCAATGATAGATCCCCTAATGAAGGCTCTGGGGGCTAACTTGTCATCTTTGAGGGGCAGGGAATCCGACCGGACAGTTATTTGGCACCGATATTCTTACGACTTGGAAACATTTCGCACTGGAATTACTTGTCGTCTTGTCAGATGGACGGGTGCAGAAGGATGAGGACGATCGGGGTTAAATTTCGTAGTAGCAAAAAAGTCCTATAAAAAAATGTTCTTCGGCTTCTCATACCATACAGTAACTGGGCAATACTTGTGATACGGAAAATATGTAAGTGGCACTTTGTTTGACGAAACGAATTGCCGTTGGGATGAAACTATGATTTTGTAGGAGAGGATGTGCAGTGTACACCAATCCGCCTTATGTTATACATACATACATACATACATACATACATACATACATACATATATACACATATAAATATCTAAACTTAATATTTAACAAGTATAATTTACAGCAATTGAGCATTGCAATTTTGGTTCGAGTGGAGCTTCGAAATGATGGCGGTTGTTGAGGCAGCAAACGCGATCGTAATATTGCTTGGATGAGCATGTCATGCATTCAAATGAAACAAAGCTGAGTAGCCAGCCCTGAAATGTATCCGCGACGACTGCATCGGTGGCATTTGCATGCACGATGATAGCGCACGACTCCTCCAGGATGATGAACGCTCTATTTACGTTCTCAACTTCCTGCAGCGCAGGCAGCGTTGATGTCAGGTCAGCACCAGTAATGATAGTTTCTACAGGGCAGGGACGGAACAAGAATCATCCCTGAGTGCATGCGGGGTTGCACTCGAGCTCGCTTAGCATTCAACAAGGTGTCTCTGGATGAGTGGCTTCCTTTTCTGTGTAATCAAGATACAGTATGAGCACTTGGCCAACTGTTGAGTTCTAGCACATTGTAAGCCTATATATAGCAAAATTTCGTTTAGAACGCAATATTTTAGAATAAAACGTATTTATTATTGTATAAATAAACACGTCTTGATAGTAGTTACATTATTTCACTCGAGTTATTTGTATAAAACTGTAGGAGTAGTGGAAAAATATACGCTTAACATGCACTACAGATTGAATTATCTATTCATGCTCACAGAGGTGTTCCTGATTACAGGACAGCGGCTGACACAGACTTGACGTAGTGCTATCGCCAAACGACCTCTCTATCACTGCATTCAAATGAGCTAGAAAGAACCCAAGTTCAGGATCAACTGCTGTGTGACCCATAAATGGGCAATTATCAAACACTTTCTATAGACTTTAGGGCATGGCGACTGCAGAAAATATATCGAAGCGAAAAATACGCGATTGTCGAACATTTGGGTTAGTGCACTGCATGGGCCAAAAGTGATTCTGAATATGAATATTTTACAGTGATCAAATGTTTGAGGAAAAAAACACCATTGGAAGGTAGTACATAAGCCATGAATGTGTGCAATATAAGAGTTAGTATAGCCATCGACTGCTCAGGAAAGTTAGAGTCTGCAGATAACTAAAATACCGTTAAAATGAGACGGTTGCTAATTCTGCAGCATAAACATTATATCGATGGCTCTTCTCGATAAGTTCAACGCTTCGTTACACCTCACAACACTTTCTCTCTCAAAACAATCTCCAGAGGTGTTATGCCATATTGAAAGTGTACAAGTTACTTTTAACTTCTTGGACTACTTGTTTGGCGTTATTCTACACATGTAGTGTAAACGGCCCAATAAATATAATTAAAATAGTCGGCGCCACTAGCGCATTAGTCAAGCATGAGTGACTTTATGGACTATTATCTGCGCATCGAGTAGTCCCTAAGGTGCTGGCTGCAGGCACTCTATACCCTGATGGGTGGTAACAATCGGTGCTAAAGGGTGGAGTGGTCTTGAAGTCGAGCACCCACAGCACAAAAACTCCGATGTTGGAGTGCCCTGAAAGGCGAAAATGTTCATGATGAAAGTTGCTGTTTGATGACACAAACCGTTTAATCAGACTAAGTTTTTAGCTTGATATTTATGAGGGCACCGGCAGGTATGGAAACTAATGCGGCACGAGCAGAGGTAGATAAAATGGAAAAATCTAAAGCTTAAGTGTCAACGCCGAGGGAAAATTGTTGAACCGATACCAAGTGTTCGTTTGATGGTAGGTCTAAACCGATGCCAAGGTTCTTGGATAGTATAGACTGAGACTATTACTCCTGGTTGAAGTTCATACGAACCAGACAGCGCTATAACTATCTTATATAGTCAGTTTAATAATTCATAAATGGAAACGATTATCTCTAGAATGTCTCACCCTTAGGCGATAGTTTCTCACACATTCATTTCACCAGCCAGTGGAGGCAAGAGATTTAAATACCGATGAGTTTTGATACGCAGAAGTCGTTATTATCAGCAAAGGTCAGAAGATTCGTTATGCCACAGAGGCCTTTCATTATAAGAGAAGGGAAGTAGAGGGGCTCTCACAAAATGAGAGCTTGGGTCGTGAAACTGTGGCCTACGGTTGTCGTATAATGTAAAGTGCTCACCACAACGGGATATGTGGCTGAATATGGGGCTCTTTGGGCACCCTCAGGCAGGCATTCAAATGATTATAGAGAGAGCAAGAGAAACGAACCCAGAGTAACTCATTCACATGGACACACTTTTACAAAATGCCTATAGTAAAGTAAGCACTCATGTTATTTATGTTTGAGATAATACAAAGATTTTGAGTTAATAAAATTAGGTTTTGGTGAGAAAAAGTATATCAGCACAATGCAATAAGGTAAAAAATTCACAATATTGCAGTTGTTGAAGTTTTGCTGAAACAAAAAAGATAATGTGTTGTTGATGATGTAATTTCCCAACTGAAGAATATTGGGGCCAAGATACGCGAAAGAATACAACTACTTGACAAGTCTAGAAGAAAGCATACAATGGAGCGAAGTTTCAGCAGAACTTTCGGCACTCCAGGAGTAGAGAAAGGGAGGGAGTGATATCCGAAAGGGGTTTGAAGAAGTCCCTGGACCGAGCTAGGGGTTGCTCGGGCAGGCGGCACCCTTGAATGACAATCAGCCACCTTGTCATTAACTATTCACTTCCCACCATAATTCAAATCCACCAGGGCAATTAGATGCTTATCGCTGTCTCCAACACTATATCATCGAGCACATAAATAATTACCGCTACCCTTCTGTTACCGGATTTTGTTCCCATGTAGCAACGGTAAAGTAGTTGTATGAGGGCTAGGAAAGAAGCATCTGGAGAGCGAGTGCTGGAGCTTTAAGTAATCTAGAAGATATCAGATGAGAAAACTTTATACTTTGGCATTACCCATCAGATGTCCCGTTGGCGGGACATTGCGTGAGATGCGTTAACGTGCTGGCACTAAAAGTTTCCGCATACGCACACGACAATCAGGGAACAGACCACCTCGACCATAAATGGCAATGAAAGTTGTCAGGGCCGTGGGTACTGAGCGATAGAAACTAGAGCAGTGATGTAGTAGAAGTCATAAAACATAGCACATGGGATTAGACGAAAAATAAGTGATTAACACTTTTTTTTCAGGTGTTTTGACTGCATATAATTTATTTATTTTGGCAGGGAGATGAGTCACGGGTTAACATGCTTTCATTAATGAGTGCTAAGCTAATTTGCATTGAACTAGTTACCCCAAATACAAAGATTCCTTCACGACAGTGCGATTTGAAGGAGCAGTCGGCGGTGGTCGGTACCGCTACGTAAGGAGACCGTGTGACTAAGAACTCCAGAATAAACTCCCATCTCATCAGTATCAGTTCACATAGCAGCAGCTGCACCACTAGTATCTGCTGCAGTGCTTTAGGCGGACCAGCAAACCACAGTGGCAGCGGCAGCTCACACCGCCTCAGGCTCAGATACCCATCAATTACTTGCTCCAATACCCGCGGTGGGTTCCCCATCCTACTTAGTCTACGCTGCGGCGGAGAGGGATGGATGCACGCCTGATACCCCGCCCAGCTCCGCCCGACGGCCTTCTCACACAACGGATGGATGGATGGACGGACAGACTTCTAGTATCATATGCATCAAGGATGATTACAGGCGCTTTATGCTGTGGTTACTCGGGGGTGCCTTGTTCTCTACCACTTGTTGTCAGAGTGAGACAGAGAATGCTGTAGAGAGCTACACAGAAACGTAATTCCACGTATGAGTGAAACCAATCGGGATGCATGGTAATATTTGGTGCACTTTGATCAGCGGGATATTCTTTGAACAGAAAAACTCGCTTTTAGTGGCATTTGTTCTGGTTGTAGGCCACAAAGGTGAACTCTGAACCCCAGACTGTGCTTTATGGCAATAATAAGAAGGCGCAGTTTAGGAACAACACAAACACTTAGATTTGAATACTGACAGAAAAATAAGACAAATGCACAGATATTCGGCCAGTATCTGAAACATTGGAGGCCAATCGGCTATTTACGGTCTCTTAACCCCGCATTAAGAGATATTACGGAGGGTTAAAGATGGAGTTATGGAGTCGGTAAATAATATGCAGGCTCTGGCCTCGGCAGCACCGGCAATTAGCAGCACTCTGATCACAGACATTTGCCATCATTAAAGCGACTTACAATCTCGAGTGATAACATTGGAGGTCCGGGCCCTTTTGGGGTCTGTTTTTGCGCCGTCTGCCTCATCACCCTCGATGAAAACTTCTCGTCACCTTTTAGAGGTTCGAAAATTTACAGGAACGAAAATTCCACACGCCTGACCCCAAAATTACTCGAATGAAGAGAAAAAAAAAACTCCAACTTTATTGTAGGAGAAAACAAACTCAGACATTGATTTCCATCAAAACAAAATGCATGGATGATGTGCAAATATATGAGTGTTAAAGATTTGAAACTACCGCCACGGGTTACACCCTTTTTAGTTATGTTTGAGTCAGCATGACGTTCGGCATGAGATACATAGAGGCAACGGAAGCGTTATATTTTACTCCAGGTACAGTGTTAGATTCAAAACGGTTTGCATAATCCGAATCTAATCTATCAGGAGTTAGTACAAAAACTCACCAGGAATATGCAACAGTATCACGAGCAACGATACTAGTTAGGAAAAGTTAATAATGGCATGGTGAGTGAAGCAGAAACAGCACTAGTTAGGCCGATTGGTCTAACGATCGTCGACGCTTGGCACTAACAGTCAGACGTGGCCACTAACAGTGGGTAGTCAGGTTATTACTCCTCCACAAATAGGGCGACTGGCATTTTATACGAAAGAATGATCAGAAACAATGAAGTACCTGCTAGAACCAATTGTATAGCAATTGACTTTTTTAGTACACATATGACTTATTCAATCCTTTAATGAGCGTTCACTTATGCATCATAAGCAATTCTTTAATGAGCGTTCACTTGTGCGTCATACGCTATCAAATTCTTTAGCGGCGTAACTAATCGCTATTTACGGCTAACCTACCACCCATTAATAGCATTGAACAATATCTTCAAAAAGAGGACAACACAAGCTATGGTAGACCGTACAAACTTACCTTCCCCGTAGATTCTGCCACGTCGACATTCAAGGAGCGGTAATAGCTTAAAGATGCTATACCAGACGATATAATACCGCAACATTAAAAAACAACAAAGCAAAAATATTTAAAGAAAACAAAGCTCGCTAGGATACCTCTCTTTTTTGTTTGAATTGTATGATGGCTATACATTAAATATATCGCTTGCTCCCGTACCAACCACAATATACTTCAAATCATTATTATGTGCAGGGTTTGAGGCCCGTCGTACATCTAATAACGAAACCCTGCAAGATTGGTTTGAAATTTCACCCTTGAGTTATCAGAACTAGTTTATGGAAAAAGAATCAGCGCCTAAGAAGGAGGTGGAAGAAACAAAGAGTGTGCATCACGTACAAATCTTACCTGAGGGCACATCTTGCACTGGTACTTTCTGACGGCGCCACCGCCGTTGGCCTGATTGTGGACCAGCCCTGGGGGTGTCGTGGGCATCTTGGCAGCGTTGATGGGTTGCGGCACGATCAACATCGGTGTGGATACCGTCGGAGGCGAAGATGAAGACGCAGACCCGTTGCTGCGAGCGTAGAGGGCTGCGGCGGGTGCCATATGCTGAGTCAGCGACAAGTCCCCAAGCACTCCACCACCAGGATTGTTGTTGTTTGTATTGTTATTGTTGTTGTTGTTTGTGACGGTGATGCCATTGTTGGGGTTGTTTGGGTTGCCGTTAGTAGGTTGGTTCCCATTGCGATGGTCCAGTCGGTCATCCAGAGGGTTGGGAGGACCTACGGAACAAGAGGGAAACATCCAAGCTATAAGCATGGACCAAACAACTACTTCAGTTAATCTGCACGGTAATCCAAACGAGAGAAATCAAGAAGGTTCTAACAACGAAAATGGTGATCAGAACAGGGATTAACTTAGCAGAAGAACTTTTAAGCATACAATTAATATTAGGCCAATAGGTATACAACAGAGCACCATGAAAGTAAGGCAATGTATGAAGAGCAGAACAAGACTCAGGTTGATATTAGTAGCGCGAATATCCAGTCTCAAGAGCAGCTGGGTCATAGATAAAACAAGTGCTCTTCAATCCTACATTCATCTATTACTAGTCAGAATGTTGTTATTGTGTTCATTTCGAGACATTTAATTCAGTTTAGTCACAGGCCAGATAACAGGAGAACAACTGATCTGTTTTGGTGTGACAACAATGACCATTTTAGCAGCCTAATGCAGTACTTGGCTGCAATAGGGACGACCATTACACAGGCTCTCTATAGCTAAATTAGCGCCAAGATGTGGCGCAAAGATCATGCGTATGATCAACATAATCAATCAATAATGAATGACTACAGGGTTCCATGCAGTGTTTGTATCGTGCATCAACTTACACGTTGTTCGTTCGTGTGGAACGGCCTGCAGAAATACTGAAGGCCCTAGAGGGGGAGATGAAATAAAACATATAAAAAAATAAAACTTGTCAAGACATAAGAAGGAATAACCTGCAACTACAAAGTTAAGCGTTGCAGCACAGTAATGGGTTAAAACAAAAGCCCTTTCCACTTGAAATTGGATGTAGAATAAAATGAACTTTGATAATATAAGCTGATCAAGTTTAAAAACGAGGGTTCAGCAAGCATTATAATACAGCGAGCAAAACAATAGAGACGAAGCTTGTTGGGCTGAAATAACACAGTCGCTGAGGCAATGTTAGTCTAAGCGATGGTAGTACTTCATCACTGTCGTCCAGGGTCATTATAGGCCTAGGAAATGGTAACAAATGCCACGGCCTCGTCTATGCTAACACTGCGGGAAATAATCGCTGGGCGGTGGTGCGTCGCCCTCCACACAGTCACTAATTAAGGGCGGTTTATCGTAGGCCGATGGTAGGCCTACAATAATACACCCTTAATTTGCGATTGATCATCAGTGAGGTGCGGTAAGCGGCACAACGGCGGGGCGCACTAATTACGCTGTGACAGGAGCGCTACATCAACTAGCAAGCAGCCTCGGCCACCCAGTAGCATGGGCTGCGCCATTGATGCTGCTGCAGTCGACATAGTGCTAGGCTAAACTTGAATGGTTGCTAAGCATAAAAACACGTACACATTCAGGAAGCACAGAACAGTCAACGAAAAGATCACGGAAAACTTGGTGTGGAAGTTAACATACCCTAAACACTTCTACACAGAAAACAGTTATCCAGATATACTAAATATTGCTGTTTATGTGAATAAGAGGGAAACATTTATGCGGCCATCATCTCTAACTTCGCTCGTGTGCCAACGACAAAAATTATAACCTCAGACATCGAAGTGTGAACGACTATCTCAGAAACATTATGACCCCTGACATCGAAGTGTGAACGACTATCTCAGAAACATTATGACCACTGACATCGAAGTGTGAACGGCTATCTCAGAAACATTATGACCCCTGACATCGGAGTGTGAACGACTATCTCAGAAACATTATGACCCCTGACATCGGACTGTGAACGACTATCTCATAAACATTATGACCACTGACATCGAAGTGTGAACGATTATCACAGAAACATTAAGACCCCTGACATCGGAGAGTGAACGACTATCTCAGAAACATAATAACCACTGACATCGAAGTGTGAACGATTATCTCAGAAACATTAAGACCCCTGACATCGGAGTGTGAACGACTATCTCATAAACATTATGACCACTGACATCGAAGTGTGAACGATTATCACAGAAACATTAAGACCTCTGACATCGGAGAGTGAACGACTATCTCAGAAACATAATAACCACTGACATCGAAGTGTGAACGATTATCTCAGAAACATTAAGACCCCTGACATCGGAGTGTGAACGACTATCTCATAAACATTATGACCACTGACATCGAAGTGTGAACGATTATCACAGAAACATTAAGACCTCTGACATCGGAGAGTGAACGACTATCTCAGAAACATAATAACCACTGACATCGAAGTGTGAACGATTATCTCAGAAACATTAAGACCCCTGACATCGGAGTGTGAACGACTATCTCATAAACATTATGACCACTGACA
>SDVV010012992.1:0-15262 GCA_016164225.1 Gammarus roeselii | reverse complement strand
TAATACTCGATTCTCATTCACATCTTCCCCCCCCCCCCACTTTGATACTCATCACACACATCTTCACTCCAACTTTGATACTCCTCACATACATCTTCACCCCCACTTTAATACTCCTCACATACATCTTCACCCCCACTTTAATACTCCTTACGCACATCTTCACCCCCACTTTAATACTCCTCATACACATCTTCACCTCCACTTTAATACTCCTCCCACACATATTCACCCCCACTTTAATACTCCTCACACACATCTTGACCCCCACTTTAATACTCCTCACACACATCTTCAACCCCACTTTAATAATCGATTCTCACTCACATATCCCCCCCCCCCACTTTGATACTCCTCACACACATCTTCACCCCCACTTTAACACTCCTCACACACATCTTCACCCCCACTTCAATACTCCTCACACACATCTTCACCCCCACTTTAATACTCCTCACTCACATCTTCACCCCCACTTTAATACTCCTCATACACATCTTCACCCCCACATTAATACTTATCACACACATCTTCCCCCCCACTTTAATACTCCTCACTCGCATCTTCACCCTCACTTTAATACTCCTCACTCACATCTTCACCACCACTTTAATACTCCTCACACACATCTTCACCCCCACTTTAATAATCCTCACACACATCTTCACCCCCACTTCAATACTCCTCACACACATCTTCATCCCCACTTTAATCCTCCTCACATAGATCTTCACCCCCACTTTAATCTTCCCCACACATATCTCCACCCCCACTTTAATACTCCTCACACACATCTCCATCCCCACTTTAATACTCCTCAAACACATCTTCACCCCCCCCTTTAATACTCTTCACTCATATCTTCACCCCGCTTTAATACTTCTCACACATATCTTCGCCCCCACTTTAATACTCCTCACACACATCTTCACCCCCACTTCAATACTCCTCACAAGCATCTTCACCCCCACTTGAATACTCCAAACACACATTTTCACCCTCACTTTAATACTCATCACACACATCTTCACCCCCAATTTAATACTCCTCACACACATCTTCACCCCCACTGTAATACTCCTCACTCACATCTTCACCCCTACTTTAATACTCCTCATACACATCTTCACCCCCACTTCAATACTCCTCAAACACATCTTCACCCCCACTTTAATACTCCTCACTCGCATTTTCACCCCCACTTTAATACTCCTCACTCACATCTTCAGCCCCACTTTAATACTCCTCACACACATCTTCACCCTCACTTTTATACTCCTTACACATATCTTCACCCCTATTTTAATACTCCTCGCACATATCTTTGTCAGCCTAACTTAGCCACCCTCCTAACTAGGAGGAAACGGATGTATGTCTATACATACATACATCTTCACCCACATTTTGATACTCCTCACACACATCTTCACCCCCACTTTAATACTCCTCACACACATCTTCACCCCCACTTTAATACTCCTCACTCACATCTTCACCCCACTTCTCATTATAACACAGTTTTCTCAACACTCACCTTCCCATTCCACTTCCGCCGATCACACTTTTCTCCATCGACCGTTCCCATATTCCCCACTCTTCCATCCTCCATCGAACTTTCCATATCACCCTTCATCATTCTTCATAAATTTCCTCATCACCACTTCTACATAACCATCTCTCCATAACCCCTCCTCTCTCTATCCACCCCTCCATCACCTCGCATCGGGACCCGGTGGGTGGTGACACTCCCCCGATAACGTCGGTCACCCTGGAGGACGAGGCCCCGCTCCTAGACATCATGAAACTCAGATAACGCCGGTAACGGCCAGTGACGGCAGATGGCGGGATGCTGTCTATTCCATTATTAACTGGCAGGTTTCACATAATTCTATTGAGTCCAGGCTAACCGTATTCAGGAGCCAAAGCCCCTGAACCACAATAGTCGTCAAATGGTCGAGGAACAGGGCCTGGCTAGTGCCTGATAATTGGTGTAGTGGCTGTGGCAGGATGACGTAGGTATGGGATGACACGGGGAATAATGAAAAAGCGCTATCCAAGATTGTGAACTGAGCAGATGAGGAAGAGAAGTCCTCTCTTCGAAACATTGCGAAGTTGTGGTGCGTAGTTACACTATTGCGTTTGGCTGCCTTCAACGAAGTTGTGGAGCGTAGTTACACTATTACGTTTGGCTGCCTCCAACAAAGTTGTGGTGCGTAGTTACACTATTGAGTTTGGCTGCCTTCAACGAAGTTGTGGAGCGTAGTTACACTATTGCGTTTGGCTGCCTTCAACGAAGTTGTGGTGCGTAGTTACACTATTACGTTTGGCTGCCTTCAACGAAGTTGTGGTGCGTAGTTACACTATTACGTGTGGCTGCCTTCAACGAAGTTGTGATGCGTAGTTACACTATTACGTTTGGCTGTCTTCAACGAAGTTGCGGTGCGTAGTTACAGTAAGTCGTTTGGCTGCCTTCAACAAAGTTGTGGTGCGTAGTTACACTATTACGTTTAGCTGCCTTCAACGAAGTTGTGGTGCGTAGTTACACTATTGCGTTTGGCTTCCTTCAACGAAGTTGTGGTGCGTAGTTACACTATTGCGTTTGGCTGCCTTCAACAAAGTTGTGGTGCGTAGTTACATTATTGCGTTTGGCTTCCTTCAACGAAGTTGTGGTGCGTAGTTACACTATTGCGTTTGGCTGCTTTCAACGAAGTTGTGGTGCGTAGTTACACTATTGCGTTTGGCTGCCTTCAACGAAGTTGTGGTGCGTAGTTACACTATTGCGTTTGGCTGCCTTCAACAAAGTTCCTACATAATTTTAGACTCAAATAGATGAAATTGAAAAAAATGCCAACCTATGAACTAAATTTTAGTGAAACAAAAACCGGACCCGGGACGAAGGAGACTTGGAGTTGGGCGAATGGAGTTCTTCATTAATTTGCGATGAAAAAAAAATATTTAAAACACCGGTCTCATATAAGAAAAGTTGATAGAAAGGTAAAAATAGTATAGCTAAAAGGTTTTCTTTTGATTTTTTTAATGTTTATTGGTAAAGAGCTGTTTTGAAAGCCATCCTATACGGATATATTCTTTTATTTGGGTATATGAAACAATAAATTCATTCACAATTTACCAAATTTGATTCTTTTGAAAATCGCTCCCATTTATGATGACAAGCTGAAGATGATTAGTTAGCGCCCTCTGTTGGGAAAACGGCAAGTTCATTTCAATGAATGTCAATATGGAGGTAGGCGCAAGTTGTTGTTCCATCATTTCAGTACCCGAATCGTTGTTACGTCCTAACGTCAAAATCTACATTTTTTTATTACGTTCATACATTTTGAACGAAGACGTGAAATGGTACTTTACAGCTATAATATTCTTCAAAATTATTAATAATTAGCTGAACATACAAGTGGATGGATGATTAGTCATATAAGTTGTTCCTATCTTCATGGGTTGAATTGTTCCCGCGTGACTTTCATTTTGAATTTAAGGTTTAAAGAAAACTGAAGACTGTTTATAAGCCTGCCATTCACCCAGCGATCAAGTTGCTGTCCGGCTATCCGGCCCGTAAGTGAAACGGGCCGGATAGGTCAAATACCGGATAGTTTCCTGATATCCGGTGCATCTTTAATAATATACCTAACGGGATACCTGCCCGCTTTAAGGTAAATAATTAGAAAAATATTAGAGATATTGCATCGTCTTCATGATAATTACCTAATTAAAATAAGCTATCACTTTAAAGAGAAAACGTTAGATAGTCATTTTTTTAAATACATCCAAAATAAAAAAGGTAGTTTACTTCAATATCTTTCCAACAAAACTTCAACCCATGATACCAAGTGCCACCCAGCGCACCCGACTCTAACCAGGCAAAAACTCTATAAGCAGCCTATAGCGTAGAGCGTACCATATACGAGCCTTGTTTAAGCACCCTATAGCGTAGTACATTCTACGCTATAGTAGTCTATAGCTTATAGTGTATACCATATACGAGCCTTGTTTAAGCACCCTATAGCGTAGTACATTCTACGCTATAGTAGTCTATAGCTTATAGTGTACACCATATACGAGCCTTGTTTAAGCACCCTATAGCGTAGTACATTCTACGCTATAGTAGTCTATAGCTTATAGTGTATACCATATACGAGCCTTGTTTAAGCACCCTATAGCGTAGTACATTCTACGCTATAGTAGTCTATAGCTTATAGTGTATACCATATACGAGCCTTGACCATAACCAGGAAATGACAAGATGCCAACTGAGTTACAAAGCGCCCTTTGATAACAGGATAAGATAGCGGCAAATTAAAAAACGCTTTGATGGCTGGGTAACAAAAATTGAACTGCATAGAACACATCCATTTGATAAAGCCAGTACTCTTTAAAGCAGCAACTGTTGGTTGCTACGGACGCAGGGGACTGCATAGGAACAAACCAGGTTTACACCATGAAAATAGAAGAGGGAATGGATGTCCTTCACGCAAACAGTGGAGTGTCCATCAGTAGGCATTTGGCTCAGACCGAAGAGTTGCAAAGCCGTCCGTGAAGGGCCTGGCAATGGCCAGTGTCAGACAACAGAAACACTTCATAATGATCCCAAGGAATAAAACATACAGGCACTAACGGTATGGTATTCTATCGTTAAGCCCAATAGAACATGATATAAATACACACAATAAATCTAGAATACGTATGATGATAAGCTGAGACAATACAATGAGGTTTAGTGACATTACAGAGCACATCACAGCGTGTAACTGAGATACACTTTACTTTTGCAGCTGAACATAAGTACACGACTCTTCCAGAAACATGTCAAGACCAATAAACTAGCAAAATATGTTTGATGTAACCAATAAACATTATGACCTTATCTATACATAAACGTGCACAAATCTAAAATAGCTACGACAAGACCATTATCATAGGTTAAATTGCACCGTGTTGGGACGGTACCGTGCATCTTACAATCCAAGTAGAACACAAATAGGTACCCAACATTCAGGAACACGTCACGAACAAAGAAATATCAAAACATAATTAAAGTACCCAATGAATGTGCGCTGTACCCTGATGACACAAAATATTGCGATCATGCATTACAAAATGGTAAACAGTAGTTGGTTGTTTATCCGCCTAATACATTGGGCAGCAAAGGGGGTCTATGCGAGTTCAAGAGCCACAGCCATACATCATGATTCATGCCTCCGTGATCCGAGCAGGGCATGTTTACATTGACGATGTGAGATGAGGCTCCCAGCCGTCGTGTGACGAGGAAAATTCGCTCGACGGAATTAGTGCAGATAAATTCATTACAAATTTAACTATCGGGACGGAAACAAAGCCAAATTTGAATAAATTGATGGCTAAGAAGCAAGTTTGCAAATTGTTCAGAAATGTTTCGCAAACCATTGATTGTATTTTCCGAAAACAAAGAAAATCACTCAAGGGCCAAACCAAAGCAGTGCAAAGCCAAAGGGACGGAGCGAGCTGAGGTGAGAATACGGCAATAGTGCAATCGAATTTCAATGAACAGTTATTTGTTCAAAGACAAAGAGAAGTCAAGATAACATAGAACTTGCTATCCATCACTGCATACAATTACGTTTGTGTACTGTTGCTGGATTCGTCCTCGTCAAGGGTACAATGAAGATACTAAAGCTCGATGAATTTACGCAACAGGGTCTCGTTGCGTTGGACGCTCAGTTACAGCGGGGGTACAATGGGTGGGGGGTCGAGTTACGGCCAGTGTGATTATAACAAAAATTGTCTTGTCATTGAGCCAGTCAACAAGTCACTTCAATAATCAGTGACAGCCCTTGTCCGACATTGTCTATCAGCCCCTCGGCCAGCCCTTGTCAGACAGTGTCTCCCAGCTCCTCGGCCAGCCCTGGTCTGACAGTATCTCCCAGCCTCTCGGCCAGCCTTGTTCGACACAGTCTCCCAGCCCCTCGGCCAGCCTTGTCGAACAGTGTCTCCTACTCCCTCGGCCAGTCCTTGTCCGACAGTGTCTTCCAACCCATTGGCCAGCCCTTGTGCCTCATTTCCTCCCACCCCTCAGTCAGCCTTTGCCCCTCAGTATTTCCAACATCCTCAGTCAGTCATAGTCTCTTACTGTTGTTTCCCACCCCTCTTGAACTGCTTAGACCCTCATTCTCCCCGTCACCCACCACTCCCAGTCTGGCCTACTGACGTCACCAAGCGGTGTAAACACGCGCACACAAGCCCCGTGACACGTACACACGAAACATGATTCGGTTACACACACAGCTGACCTGTACTCCCACACACAAATGGGGGTCTGATGGCCCTCATCCCATTGTATATTTCCTTATGCCAAAGGGTGCCCACGTCCATAGAAGCGTTTTGTATCTGTTACAACTTCACGTTACAGTCGTTACAAATTCCCCACTTTTTTTTGAGGACTCGTTATCCATAAGCATCTCATGAAATCCTTCCTTCAATTGACGTATATACACCTCAATATTCCTTCAAACAGTCTAGGTATATGTACTTTATGTATGTCAAAGTGATGCATGAAACATAAATCTATGTCGATGACTAATAACCCAATTGGTATGAGTATTTATCAAGGCGCTTGTGAGCCTGGGATACGATCAGCCTTGCACAACAGCGTGCAACACGACTCCTTCAGCGCACAATAGGCTCAGAGGATGCCCTAGCATGACAGTCACCACGGACGCATCATTCAGGCCAGTCCTCCCAATAGAAAACCCCGAAAATTTCAGGACAGAGTCCACACCTGATTAACCGTTTGATGATGCTATTACCAGGGCCAGGTGAATCATGGTAGAGAAACCTACCCTACGACAAGAAGAACAGCAAGCCTCGAAGACCTTAGCCAGTCTATAGGTGCTAACCACCCGCAAAGACTCAAGCATATCCAGTGATCCAAGCCTCAGATCTCAAGACTCTCCTAGAAATCCTGGTCCATCCTTCTGCTAATTCCACACTCCGGCCATAGGATGGTGGTAGTCCTTATGGGCATTCCCGTCATAGGGAGGGTGATAGTCCTTAGGAGTAGAGTATATGTCGCCTATAACGAAAATTTATACGGATTTTTGCACGCTATATTTCACGAACTCCCCCGGCTGAGAATGTCGCCGAAAACGCAAATTTAGGTGTCTAGGGGTCTGTAATAGGCATATTTTGATTGTTTATGATTACGTGTAGGATATATATATTTTAATATAATATTTTTTGATATTTAGTCACTTATTAATTCATGTATTTATCGTGTTAAAGCTTCCATATTTTTCATTGGTTGATTTTGAGCTGCATTGGGTAGCAGGTTGACTGTATGCGTAATATTTAAGTGTCTTTTAATAGGAGACTTTCATATGGTATGATTTAGTATCGCAGGCACCCCTGTTATTGCAATGGTTTGTATTGCTCGAACCCTATCTTATTTATGGTATTAGTAAACGATGTAGTTACTATTTAATAGGATTTCCTTGCTCGATCGTTATCTAATTTAGGTATGTTGACCAAATACGTTTAGTGAAATTATGAATTATGTACGTTCTTTGTTATTATAGAACGAAAACTATATCATTTCATTAAATCCATACGCTTTTTCCCTTGTATGTATGTATATATTATAAGAGTTTCACCAGAACAAAGCGTTATATATGATACAAATCGAATACCTTGCCATAATACATTCACGTATTGTCAATCCGTATGAATGTGGACAATGAAACATGTTCAAGTTTATTTTTATTTATATAGTACATAGTTACATAGGAAAATTTACATCAATCTATTTCAATATTTTAGGAGCAGTTTCAGGGGTTTACGTTCACGCGTTTTTTAATCCGTACGCATGTATATAATGAAACATGTTCAAGTTTCATTGTATTATTTATTTATTACATGATTACATAAGAACATTTACATATTAGGAGCAGTCATTTGGAAATGATACCACTGATCGCTATCGTAGCGGCAGACCTCTATCCGTCAATGGCATACACAGACCTTATCTCAAGTCGCACTTCTCTCATGACCCTGCCTAATAGCCAAATTGCATCTCTACATGCCAGTTTACGGCACCTTTCATCACTTGCCGCGCTGCTGGTAGGAATAATGTTATAACACATTTGGACGTGCAGTAGGGGACCCCCTGGGCAAAAAAAATGGGTACGTTTTGGCAAATGGGGTGAGATAAGCTTGCTCGTATAAATTAATGTTTGTCCATGGTGTTACGATTTATTGATTTTGGCATATACGCAAGAAATGTTAGCCTAACACATATCGATTTGGCAGTATGTATAGGATTTTATTATTTTTTGAATGGTCTATGGTATTGTAGTACTTAGTCGATTTGGCTGAGTATAGCGTTTTATTTAGTGTTGCAGACACCGTTGTTGTTATATTTATTTTTTATTACATAGGTACATAGTAGCATGGTTAAATATGAACATTTACATCATGTTAGGAACATTTTCATCAAATTAGGAGTGGTTGCAGGGGTATACGCTCACGCGTTTTTCAATCCGTATGACTGTGGACAATGAAACATATTTACGTATAGATTAATTTATTTAATACATAGCTGCATGGTTACATAGAAACATTTACATCATCATGTTAGGAACATTTTCATCATATTAGAAGCGGTTGCAGGGCTATACGTTCACTCATTTTTCAATCCGTATGGTTGGGGACAATGCAACATACATATTCAAGTATATCTTTTTATTTATTTATTACATGGTTACACAGGCATATTTACATATTAGGAACATTTAGATAATAATACCTGAACGTGGACGTACTTTCGTTATTCACCCGACTACACTCACCACAGACAGCGGCTTACGTCTCTTCCATGTTAAATCCATATTTACGTTAGTATCATCATCCACGACACACCACTTACTCTTTTTAGTGACGGCAGATTCAACTTCAATGGATTTTTAGGATATGTATGAATGGCCATAGGCAAGAGTTGTGCACGCATCGACATAGTAGCACATAGTTTCAATCTTACTGAGGTAATTTTAATGTTGCGTACAGTTTAAATCTGGCACGCTTGCGCGCGAATGTTGTGTATGGTCTCAAAGTGTGTGTGTGTGAATGTCTTCTGGTTATGGATATATCTGTATTGTTCATGTCTGATTTTGCCTTGTGTCTAATAATTGACACATTTTGAAACTGATTTGTGGCGTCGGACTCAAGCAACATACTGGAACACTTTCGTTGCAAGCAAATGGCTTCACTCAAGTAGTCGTTGGCTATTTCGCTTTTCAGTAGTCCCAGTTGTCCTTTCTTTGTTTCATTGTGTAAGGGGTGATTTTTGGGGTAGTTGGAGAAGTCCATGAAGGCGGCCAGAGGAGCTTTCCGCATTTCCGCCTCAATATCGGCCGCACCTTTGAACTGGAGCAGCGACAAGTCGGTGTCCGAGTAGATGAGCGAGACGTTGTCACCGTGTTAGGGTTTCAGTGTCTCATAAAAGAAGCTGTCGACTTTTGCTTTAGCTTCTGTTTGGAGCTGATGAGATATATATTTATATATCTACGATACTTTGGGTAACCGAGTGCCATTGAAATTGCAGAGTTGTTATCGCATTTACAGTGCTAGGCATTCTGTATTGCAATTCGTTGCATGTCATGTTGCAAATCTGCAAATTTTCATTGCTAGGAATCCGAGTTGAATTTTAGGATATTGCAACAAACATTTATGAGCTATATTTTTATTGATGATAAATTTTTTAACATATATGTATTAGGAAATTACATGGGTTTATCATTTATACGAGAACATAACTATTCACTCCAAAAAATTGACGGGTGCAACTGTACGGAACATAAGTAATGATTTTGACCGCCCTTTCTGGTATCAGTGGCACTCATTATTTCTCACCTAGAGGTGTCGGCTCATCATATTGGTGTAGGATTTATCATCTGGGTGTTTATTTTCTGATCGGGTTCTAGACTGCTGCCCTTAGTACACATTTTAGATAGATGGATACCTTTGGGAGTAATGTATGCAACACTTCCAAGCCTTACCTTATAACCAGAACCTTGCTTTTAGTGTTTGACGAGCTTTTTCTCGACGTTTTTTTTTTTTATAGTTGCATGTTCATGACATCGAATCGTTTCAGATTTTTTCTTACTGGCGTCGACATTCCCATTCAGTATATTCCCGCAGATTTTCATAATATACATAATTCTTCTAGCACTCAAACGTTTGAGACATGATTCTCTCTCTTCATGTTTCATTTCCAACATTTTAGAAACAAAGTCTTATATACATTTGATTTTGTTGTACAATTTTACACTTTTTGGGCTTGATACCATTTCGTTACTCCATTTGATAGTTATCTTTTCAACTTTGACAGGTTTTTCTTCACATGACGCCTCCTCGGTATCACTATCACACGTTTCAATATCACTGTCACGGGTGTCCATTCCCCTTGAAGTATCCCACATTTTTCCCATATTTTCAGTATTTTCCATACTGTCTAAGGTTTGGGTGTTCTCCCCCCCATTCACCCAATCTTTATACGTTTTACGTTCAACTGTTAGTGGCACTGCACTTTCTTTACTGCGCGCACCCTGTTTAGCACTCTTTATCTCATTATTTTGGAAAAACAGGTCCGGTTTATTATGTTCTATTAATACACCCGTTGAATCCTTAGAGCTTGTATTTCCTCGTTCATTTTTTAGATTATCATATTCAAGATAGTAGTGTCCTTTGAGAGGACGTCAAAACCCGAACGTGGAGCTTGATTTGCATAGTTTTATCTCCACACTGCAAATAACACATACCCCCGCATTATCCTTTCTGTTAAAATATTTGCATATCAAACTTACCGACATCCTTCTACACCGAAAGCAGACCGTTAACTGAATGAGTACATTTCTGAGTTCACTTTTACGTATACTTTTACGTGCATATACAGGGTCGTTAGCGTCACTGGGTCGGCACATGTGTCGGCACAATGCACATATACAGGGTCGTTAGCGTCACTGTGTCGGTACATGTGTCGGCACAATGTATACATACAGGGTCGTTAGCGTCACTGTATCGGCACAATGCATATATACATGGTCGTTAGCGTCACTGTGTCGGCACATGTGTGGATGCAATGCATATATACAGGGTCAATAGCGTCACTGTGTCGGCATAATGCATATATACAGGGTCGTTAGCGTCACTGTGTCGGCACAATGCACATATACAGGGTCGTTAGCGTCACTGTGTCGGCACCATGTAGGCATTTACACACATTTGTGCATGAAGGGTTAGCATACACTGCCAGATGCAATAATACCTAGGCAACCTAACCTAACCATCTTAACTAATAATGATGTATTTCCATTCAAGTTTGTTGGTTATGGATTATAAGCTATACCCAATCCTTCCACAAAAGAATCACAAACTTGACTGAGCAAGATCTGATCGGACTCTGATTTATATCCCACCAATCTGTAACCCACCAATATCATTCGCCGCGAGATAGGTTCATGGGTATCGTTTCACGCTTTGAAACATATTCTTCTACCGAGTTCGACAATTCGATGTTACCTCCGACTGACACGATGTTTGCAATTCATTGCTCAATCTTCGAGTTTTGGGATGATGTGAAGATATGATTAAGGATTTATATGGTTTAGTACTGTTTGATTAGTATTAATTACAAATCTTGCTGGATACGTCAATACTTTCTACCTTTTTGTTTTGATTTGTAACAGCACGGTTCGTACATCCAACCATGCCCATCATCATTATGTTATAGTTTCCTCTCAATATCTTTCATATATACTCCATCATATCTTTGATCCGAATACCGAAAGCTGGCTCAACCCCGTGAGTCCATAAATGTATTTCTTCTTCTTGGGGAACTTCAATTATTCGAATCTTCTCCAATTCAATGTAATTCCGTTCTTTATCCGAAAGAAATTGTTGCATACGCTCCAAATTTTCTTTTGTTCCTAGGAAAATTTATTTTCCACCACCTTAGCTTTATTACACTCGTGAAGGTTTTCTGCTTGGAACATATCAATTTCACGAATTACCTTCTTATTTTTCTCTGAACTGTGTTACATACGACTGAAATGTATCGAAATCAGTTACCCAAATCCTGTTTCCTCTATTCTTCATCCATATATGAATAATAGTTCCCACTCTTATGATTCTTGTTCTACGCATTTGTAGAAAATTGATATCTCCATCAGTAGTCAATATATCTTCGAACCAAGCCAATCATCTTCGGAGATTTTGTTATCCAACCCTCGTAAACAAGTTTTTGAGACGTGAGCATTCATTTTATTTATTCTAAGACAAAACGTCTGTCTCCGCTAGTTTTCCACGTAATACTGACTCCATTCTCGGCATGCAGCTAGCTATTATAATGCGATTACATGCTTTTTTTTTGCAAAACATTAGACCTATCATCGCTCGCCTTGATCATCAACTGTGTATGTATGGATGTACGTGTATAGGGGCTGTGTACGTATGTGCATGTGTATGTTCGGGCGTATGTACGTGTACATGAGTTGAAAAAAAGTATAACACAATTTAAATAACAATACAATTTTAAAATTCAAAATTTCAATAAAATTTCAAAATTTTCGACGCCCGGAACTTTCTTTAGTACGAAAGTTATCACTTCAATAGGCTGACTTGGCTTTGTCCGGGCGTCGAAAGATGTGAAATTTTATTGAAATTTTGAATTTTAAAATTGTATTGTATTTTAAATTTTGCTATATTTTTTTCAACTCCTGTATTATTCTCAATAAAATTATAGCTCATAAATGTTTGTTTGCAATATCCTAAAATTCAACTCGAGTGCCTAGCAATGACAATTTACAGTTATGCAACATGACATGCAATGAATTAGTCTACAGCTTCTTTTATGAGACACTGCAACCCAAACACGGTGACAACGTCTCGCTCATCTACTCGGACACTGACTCGTTGCTGCTCCAGTTCAAAGGTGTCGCCGATATTGAGGCGGAAATGCGGAAAGCTCCTCTGGCCGCCTTCATGGACTTCTCCAACTACCCCAAAAATCACCCCTTGCAAAATGAAACAAAGAAAATACAGCTATGACTATAGAAAAGCGAAACAGCCAACGACTACAAGAGTGAAATAAATTGCTTGCAACCGAAGTGTTCCAGTAAATTGCGTGAGTCCGACGCCACAAATCAGCTGCAAAAGATGTCCACTACCAGACTCAAGGCAAAATCATACATGAACAATACAGAGATATCCATAACCAGAAGACATACACACACACTTTGAAACCATACACAACATTTGCGCGCAAGCGTGCCAGCTTCAAACTGTACGCAACATTGAAATTACCTCAGTAAGATTCAAACTATGCGCTACTATGTCGATGCGTGCACAACTCTTGCCTATGGGCATCCATACATATCCTAAAAATCTATTGAAGTTGAATCTGCCATCAATAAAAAGAGGGAGCGGTGTGTCGTGGATAATGATACTAACGTAAACATGGATTTAACATGGAAGAGACGCATGCCGGGTGAGGCCGTCTTTGGTGAGTGTAGTCGGGTGAGTAACGAAAGTACGTCCACGTCTCCAGGTTTTATTCTCTAAATGTTCCTTGAATGTAAATATTCCTTTGTAACCATGTAATAAATAAATAAATGTATACTTGAATATGCATGTTTTATTGTCAAACAGTCATACGGATTGAAAAATGAGTGAACGTGAAGCTCTGCAACTGCTTCTAATATGATGAAAATGCTCTTAATATGATGATGTAAGTGTTTCTATGTAATCATGCTACTATGTAATAAATAAATAAATATATACTTCAATATGTTTCATTGTCCACACTCATACGGATTGAAAAACGCGTGAACATATACCCCTGAAACCGCTCCTAATATGATGAAAATGTTCCTAACATGATTTAAATGTTCCTATGTAACCATGTTACTATGTAACTATGAAATACAAAATAAATATAATAACAACGGTGTCGGCGACACTAAATAAAACGCTATACACAGCCAAATCGATTAAATACTGCAATTTCATATACTGTCAACAAAGAATAAAATCCTACACATACTGCCAAATCGATATGTACCAGGCTTACATTTCATGCGTATATGCCAAAATCAATAAGCCCTGACACCATGGACGAACAATAATTTATAAGAGCAAGCTTATCTCATCCCACTTTCTAAAGCGTATCCAACGTTTTGCCTAGGGGGTCCCCTACTGCACGTCCAAATATGTTATAACATTATTCCTACCAGCAACGCGGCAAGTGATTAAAGGTGCCGTAAACTGGCATGCAGAGATACAATCTGGTTATTAGGCAGGGTCAAGAGAGGAGTGCGACTCGAAATGAGGTCTCTGTATGACATTGGCGGATAGAGGTCTGCCGCTACGATAGCGGTCAGTGGTATCATTTCCAAATGACTGCTCTTAATATGTAAACGTTCTTATGTAACCATGTAATAAATAAATAATACAATGAAACTTGAACATGTTTCATTATCCACATTCATACGGATTGAAAAAAGCGTGAACGTAAAATCCTGCAACCGCTCCTAAAATGATGCAATAGATTTATGTAAATGTTCCTTTGTAACCATGTACTAATTAAAAAAAATAGACTTGAACATGTTTCATTGTCCACATTCATACGGATTGACAATACGTGAACGTATAATGGTAAGGTATTCGATTTGTATCATATATATCGCTGTGTCCTGATGAAACTCTTATATTATATACATACAGAGAAGGGAAAAAGAGGATGGATTTGATCAGATGATACAGCTTTCGTTCTTTATTAACAAAGGACGTACATAATTCCTAATTTCATCAATACGTGTTTGGTCAACATACCTAAGTTAGATAACGATCGAGCAAGGGAATCCTATTAAATGGTAACTACATCGTTTACTAATACCATAAATAAGATAGGGTTCGAGCAATACAAACCCTTGAAACAACAGGGGTGCCTGCGATACTAAATAATACCATATAAAAGTCTCCTAATAGAAGACACTTAAATTCTACACATACAGTCAACCTGCTACCCAATTCCACTCAAAATCAACCAATGAAAAAACATGGATGCTTTAATACGATAAATACATGAACTAATAAATAACTATACATCAAAAAATATTATATTGAAATATATGTCCAACACGTAATCATATACAATCAAAATATGCCTATTACGGACCCCTAGACACCTAAATTTGTGTTTTCGTACCGCGTACACGTCTAA
>SDVV010012991.1:0-15263 GCA_016164225.1 Gammarus roeselii | reverse complement strand
GCATCCTTGTATAACAATGCTTGCTGCACAGCCCCGCCCTCCCTCTTTCGCTACCCTTCCCCCACCTCTGCCCAAGCTCCGAATCTACTCACCCCGCTCAGTCCTTCTATATACTACCCTCCTCCTCCCATCGACTCTTCTCCGTCCATCTCTCCTCAGAGCCTGGTTTAACTACCTCTATCCAGCCCTCAATCGCAAATCTCTGCGCTTAGCTCTGTTTCACCTCCCTCACGCAAACATACCATCAATAACGAAGAACAGAAACGAAAGGTAGGATATCCCAAATCTACACACAATTCCACAAGCGAAATGGCAACCATATTTGTAAATGATGTCAGTAGTAGTGTCACTGAAGATCATAGTGAGAATCTAAATGCTCAACGATCTCTCTCCAGACCTGGATCTCAAATCACTTCGCTTGGCACTGTTCGAAATCCCTCACGCAGACATACCATCAATAACGAAAAACAGAAGCAAATAATAGGATATTCCATGTATACACACAGTTATACTAGCGAAATGGAAACCAGATTGTCAGTAGAAGTGTCACTGAAGATCATAGTGAGAACCTAAATGAGGGTCACGATGTCGATATAAAGAACAATGAATCGATTGAACGAATGACAATGCAGGTGATGGCAAATGGTCAGCAATTGTACAGTGACACTAATATCGACACCATTCTAACTGCTTTAAAATTGAAGAGACAATCAACATTGGCAGATGGACTTTGTATGTTGCACGCAGTTAGAGGTTCTTTAGAAGTTGCTACAAGTCAGACGAAACGTTGAACATATATTAATGGTGATAAAAATGAAAGCGATGGGAGAAGCCTTCCATTTTATTGATGATTATCAAGCTTTTACTGCTTATCCTCCAAAAGATGAAAGGTTCTTCTATGAGATAGTAAATTATTTCGAAAGGAATGATTGTAATAGTAAATTTGGAGATCTCAAAACACAAATCACCATCTTAGATGAATCAAAGCCGAACGACGTCACGGAAACTGTAATGAATCCAAACAACCAGAGAAGCGATGAGAATGCTCAATACTCAAATGTTTGTAACCAAGAAAAACGACCACTCCAGTAGTCTTGCACTCGTCCACCCGCTAAAACCGATATTCGAACAACAGAATATTGCGGTGAATCGGAACAAGCACATTGGAACAAATGTGCAGTGCTCGAATAAGTACTCTCCCTTACAATACGACCATGATACATCCATATTCGAAGAAAAGACGCATCCGCAAGCATATCGAAGTGACAGCAACGGCCATGTAAGTCAAAAACGGCGATTAAAGTCACAAACTTTACGAGCTGGAAGCAACGACGACCATTACACACCATCCATGAATAAAAATAATAAAAAAAGTCTAAGTAATATATCTATAAAACAAATAAATGTTAGATGTTTAAAGGTATAGATGGAGCGTTTAGAGATGATGGTGACGGTTGAGTCAATCGACATGCTATGCTTGACTGAAACATAGCTGGAATCCGATATCAGCAATACTTTCATCTAGATTGAAGGTTTCAATGTTTACAGAAAATATAGAGAAAGAAAATGAGGTGGAACTGTGATTTATGTGCGAGATGAATACGCCTCCTCACAATTAAAGCAAAACGATGGTAATGAAGTTGATGACCTCTGGGTTAACATCCAGGTACGAAAAAAGAAATCATTTGTGGTCGGATCACTTTACAGACCACCATAAGCAAGTGTACACTCTTTTCAATATATCGAAGAAAGATTTCGAGATGCTATCAGCCTCGGAAGACGCTGTAAATCTTGAGAGATTTAATGATGATCAATTAAAATTGAAGACTAGCAATATGAAACCGTTATTGAACAGACTAGGCGTGTATCAGTTCATAAAAAAGTGCAACATGAATTACTCCCGACTCACAAACTCTACTTGATTTGCTCATTAGCAAAAATCCGTCTTCCATTGTCTCTACAAACGTGGAGCCTAATTCCTTCTCTGACCACTAAGAAATAGATTGCACCATAAAATCAAAAAAGAGAAGAAACTACCACATAAAATAACATGTAGTACAAAAAGAAACTACCCGCAAATAATTTCAAAGCACAACTGACGGCAAACGTCGAGATGATCAACCGATACACTACACAGATAACGCCACAGAGCAAGCTCACATACTAACTAACTATCTTCTCGCAACTCTGAATACAGTGGTGCCAAAGGAAACTAAAACGATGCAGAGCACACCGGTTCAATAGCTTACAGAAAACTGCGAAAGAAAATTGCGCTGAAAAGCATCTCAAACGCAGCGCCAAACGGAGCATCACTTGGTTAGAATCATTTAAAATTCAGAATAAAAGAGTTAAACGAGAAGTCAAATGAGCGAAAATTCTATATCATCATGCAAAACTGAAACAGTGCAGAAACAACCACAAAGAAACGTGGAATGCACTGATAAGAATTGTTCCCTACAAGAAAAAGACCATCTCATCGACTTCCCAACACCTTAAGTAAACAGCAGAGAAATTTAACAATTTATTTGCTGGAGTTGGGTAACACGCTTTTCAGGAGGTAACCCAGGAAGCCGATCAAAGATCACAGAGCGACGAAGTAGAAATATCGAATCCAATAGCTTTTGTGGGGATAATGACGCAGCGGCAAGAGCCAACTGGAAACTAGAGTAAGTATCGCAACAAGAAGTCAGGCATCCAAACATAACATCAATAACGAAGAATGTTCTTCGCCTTCAAGAACACGAACTCAACATGAATAGGTAGTATAGCCTTCACAAAATCTGAAAAAACAGCCTAATAGTTATCCTTTCCTATATCAGCACAGTAATTAACACCTCTATAGCAACAGAAACTTTTCTAGAGATTTGAAAGCATGCAGTCATAAAAGCAATTCAAAAATCTGGGGACATGAATGAACCATCCAACTTGTGACTGATCAGTCTTCTGCCTGTTCTATCGAAAATTCTAGAAAAGGTTATATCTAACCAGTTAATTGATTACATAGAATCTAACAAGCTGATCAATAGCAGTCTATGTGCTTATCAGCAAAATTCTCCATAGACGACGCACTTATGAGTATCATTGAAGATCTATACAAGAACTTTGATGATGGGAAGATTTCTCTGCCGGGTATTGCTAGACTTATCAAAAGCATGTGACAGTGTAAGCTATGAAATCCTATTTGAATAGCTTCGTAACCTAAGAATAGACCCTACTTGGTTCGAAAGTTATCTGATAAAACGGCTACAATCAGTTAAACTTGATAACGCTACTACATCAAGTCCAACCACAATTACCTTTGGAGTCCCTCAAGATTCGATACTCACAGAGTTGTATCCATACGTGGCTAAATGGTAGATCCACTTATTGTCACGGCTATCTCGGAGGAGGATCAGTGCTACCATAGAGTGGAAGAAGAGAACAGCCTAGCGAGAGTAATGAGAGTGAAGATTTACGACACAGTCAAAGAGTTTATACATTACGGTCAACTTTGTATAGGGAGGTTGAATGACTGGACCCGCAACTTAAGAGTTCGATAAGGTCATATATACTAATTGAAGCTGAGCATTCGCTTCCAGAACAAGTTTGGCACAAGGTTACGATCATCGATATTATTTGAGTCGCAGTGACGGTTGCTTCTACCGCATCATGTGACTATATACGACAGAGCTTTAGGCACACCTTTTCTATCAGACGACAAGACACAGTGACGCGTCAGCTCAAACTTCCGTCTCTGTAACGTTATAACACTAAACCAGAAAATTCGTAGAAAGGGAATTAGTAAACGGGCATGCGATTAATGCGAGACACAATAATAATCATGAATTGGGTGATATTCCTTTTGTTAGCGTTTTGTTGATCACACCAACGTACAGCTTCATCCTCTTTGAAATGAGAACAAAACCCTCCTTCAGTAAACGGCTGCCGACGATTGCTTGCTATTGTTCATATATCGTGTACAGCGAGCATATTTCGATGTATGTTAAAAAGTCATTACGATTGTAGGGTAACTCTCGCCTATTTGATTAGATTAGATTAGATTAGATTAGAATAAGGAGACAAACGAGCACGAGTACTCATGTCAAGTTAACTCCTTGAAAGCAGTGAAAAAAGGGGGTTATTCAACAAGGCTTTAGAAATTCCCGCAAACATACAGAAAATTAGGTTTGTAAGGATAGGAAGGAGAGAAACCACAACTACCATCACCACCATACTAGTTACTACCTTACAACACCCGAGGCATTTCAGCCCCGGAGAAAAAAAATCGCGAGTCAGACTGACTAGTTCAGGAACAGGGCGAACGAGATGGGAAGCGAAGTCTTTAGATTCCAGGCGGTCGCATCTCAGACGGTCGAGCAGAGACGGCCACACCCATACGCTCAGCGGACTCATACTTATTCTCGAGCGCATGCTTGTTGGCTTGCCTCAGAGGTTGGGTCAGACGAACTCTAACTATTTATTGAGTGTACTTCAAAGGCACATATGAGAATTCAAATTTCGGCAAGTGTGTGCACATTTAGGAGAGCAACACACCAAGCAGCGTGAATAGAGGTTCTCCCCCATGTGCTCAGAAGATTAAGTCTTTTGTACGCAAGTGGTTCTGTGAAGGCTGTCGCACTTCAAGGTGAGACATCGGAGTGTCCTCTCCTAAGGATAGACCTGAACTTAGCTGATCTAGAGTCTAGGTCGGACTTTAAAAAAATGTCGTGAAATTTTGATAAATGCAAATGTAGGAGAGCTCCACGCCCAGTTTCCTGAGAGTGGTTCTCCCTAAAGTTCAGTAGAGTAAGTCTCTGAACACATGTGATTGGTGCTACAAGAGCATTTCAAATTTCATGTGAGACGTCAAAAAGACATCTGCTAAAAAAAAAAGTTGCACGTGGCAACTCCTGAGTTTGATCAAATGAGACATATATTTTCGAGTTTGTCGAATAGTTATCGCAGAAGTTAGTCAGAACGAAAGAGAACAGTATTTACATTATGAATTTAGACAATAGTCAAGAGCAACAAATATATTTACATGTAAAATTTGATCCAAAACAGAGCAATAAATCTTTATTTAAATTGATACTTTGTCAAGGAGCTTGCAATAATAAAAATGGTTATTTATGCAGGTTCCCTGAAGACTGACGCACTTCAAGGTGAGAGTCAGAGTGACATCTCATAGGGAAGAGTTGCTCGTGGCAACTCCTGGGTTTAGTCAAGAGAAACACGAGTATTATAAATTTTGGAAAAACAGGTATTATTGCAAGTTTCAGTCCAAGAATTGCTCGAGTATTAAAATTTGAAGTTGTGTCAAATCGAGTATAGTCACAGGGAACAAAGGTTTTTAAATTTCTGATAAGTTGTCGCAAGATTTACTCAAAAAGCAGGAATTATTTTTATTTTATCAATTTTGAATTTTTCTCGAAAATCGAGTTTAGTAAAAAAAATCAGAAGTACTTTATATTTTGAAGAACCGTTATCCCAGATTTTAGTCAAAAAAAGCCAAAAAAACGGTACTTAAATTTTAAAATGTACTCGATTGTCAGTGGAGAAAGGGTTAGTAGGCAAGCGTCGCTCAGCACTATGCTGCAACAGGTCTTTCCCAGATCTGTGCTAAAGGAGAGAGAGAACATGGTTAGTTAATCCACACTGTACAGAGGAAGTTTAAAGGTGAGATGCCGGAGGGGTATCTCCAAAATAATAATATTGCAAGTGCATGAAGTGCAAATAACATTTATTTCAAATAGAGATGCCAGAAGGACCTCTACAAGATATAGATCATATTTATTTCAGCGAAGATGCATGAGGAGCCTAATATCTTGCAAGTGGAGATGCTTCGCGATTATTTATTGTCAATATCATTTTGTTTCTTTGTTATTTTTCCCTCTTGACACGTAGAGAAGCAAATAAGAAAAAGAGAGTAGCATCCTGTCGACAGTGCCCTTCCATAGAGATGGACTCACTGAATCAACAGATGGATGTTATCCCCATTATTCTCCTTTCTTTTCTTTCCCACAGGGAGGGTAGAAAAGTGAGGAGAAAAATACCAATGTCCCACCGTAGGAAGGTACTCATTGCCTCAACAAAGGATGATGTTTGTCGAATCTACGTCGTACCATAGAGTTGAACAAACTCTCCTCCTTGTGCGGGTTTGATTTTCGCATATCATGGATCTGGGGGTGAGCTGCCGTTGCGGTTCATCGGTAAACGTTGCTGGGTCGCCGACAGACTTCACCCTCCAAAGTTTGTCGAGTGTACGTCGTACCGAAGAGGTGAACAACGCTCTCCTTCTGGTGAGGTTTGATTTTCACATAGAATGAGCTGTGTTGGCGAGTCGTTGTTGCGAATCATCGGCAATCGCCGCTGATTCGCATCTATCTATATTTTCACATTTTTATTCATTTCTTTCTCTCCCGCAGGGAGGGTTGAAAAGTGAAGAGAAAAATACCATTGTGTCGGTAACGTCTCTCCATAGGAAAATACTTATTGCCTAAACAATGGGTGATATCTATCGAATCTACGTCGTAGCTTCAAGTTGAACAAAGCTCTCGTCCCGGTGCGGGTGAGTAGGGTGTGTCACCGGCCGACTTCACCCGCACTAGTTCGCAATTGTTGTCTATTTCTCCCCATTTTTTCTTTCTTTCCTCTCCCACTTGGAGGGTATGAAAGTAAAATGAAAAATGCCATCGTGTTGGCAAGACTCGTCCGTAGGAAGATATTCGTTGCCTTCAGCAATGGATGATACCCGTCGAATCTAGGCCGTATCACATAGTTGAGCTTCTCTCTTGGTGCGGGTTGATTTCCTTATATCATGGGTGTGGTGGTGAATGCTGTCACCGTACCACATAAGAATAATAAAAAGTAAAGAGTAGAAACGTATGGTATCCCTTGAAGTCTTCACCGCCGCATCGAGTTGAGCAAGCTCTCCTCTTACGCGGTGTCGATTTTTAAGATACCATAGTCCCTTATCTGCTTATCACTCTTGGGGAACAGCAGATAGCCTCGCTGGCTAGCAGGATGGGGGATTGCGAGTACCGTTACGGCCTCACACCACGTACCGGTTGCCCTGGCGTGGGTTTAGGGGAGGATGCGAGTCGTCGTAATACCTCTCACCCGGTGAATTCCTATACGAATGATCGTTACCGAGATACTATCAGTCTGCCTGTACTTGCAATGCAGTATTATCAGTCTATCTGTACTTGCTATGTTAATGGTAGAAAGCTTTCCGTTCCGATATGTAGTTTTTCAGTCGCTTGAGTTGGTTAGCAATAGGAATCATTACATTGTTACTGATAATGGAATAATTAGAAATAATTAACAAATACTACTACCAGCGACAAGCTATTATTGTTACTAATAATGAATTTATTAATAGTAATAGCTTGAATTGTGAAGAGTGCCATGACATGCTCCTTTCCGAAATCCCTATACTTATAGTCTCGATAGCTCCTGGGAAAGTCGTGGCGTTTTCAGGTTAACCGAGTCACGTAGCCCAGTGCTTATCGAGTGCGTTTTTGAACGCATTCAAGATATCAGAGCCAACCACCGCGGCTGGTAAATTGTTCCAAACCCGTGAGATTGCGATCGGAAAAAGTGTTGCGCTATAGTCGTGGCGAAACGTTTTCCCTCCAGTTTGTTGTGGTCCCTGTCAAAAATGGCAATGGGGCTCCCGTTGTTAATAACTTCGGGTATTTGAAGGTTTCAATGAGCTGGCCCTCAGCCTTCGTTGCTCGAGGGTGATGAGGCCAAGCTCTTTAAGCCTATCCTCGTAGCTGTGGTGGCGTAGCTGTGGAA
Source organism: Gammarus roeselii (assembly GCA_016164225.1). NCBI lineage: Eukaryota > Metazoa > Arthropoda > Malacostraca > Amphipoda > Gammaridae > Gammarus > Gammarus roeselii. The sequence continues at coordinate 7,484 of SDVV010012991.1, read as the reverse complement.
TGAGCTTGTAGCACAATGCTGGATTCGTTCCAGTTTGGCTATGTCCCCCTCATGTGTGGAGACCAGATTGGACTGCATGCTCGAGGTGGGGACTTACGAGGGACGTGGACAACGGCACTACAATGTCCTTTGTTTTGCAGAGGAAGTTAAGGGAGATGTAGCCAAGGTTACGATTAGCTATTTTGTAACTTTCATCGCCCTGCGCGCCCCATTTAAAATCTTTCGAGATTTGGACGCATAAGTCTCTCTGCTGGTCAACAGTTGCAAGATCGCGTCTTGCATTCGTGTGGTTGAAGTTGGCATTGCGACACCCCATGTGCATAACTGTACAGTTTGCAACATTGAAGGGCATCTGCCCAGTTTCCGAATTGAACGAGTTTTTCGAGACTTTATTGAATTTCAACTCTAACTCCCTACCTCCATGCTGCATGGCAGAGCTTCGTGTCGACGGCAAATTTCGATACTTTGGACAGAAGCCCCGCATCCATGTCGTTTACATAGACGAGGAAGAGGATAGGACCTAGGACACTGCCCTGGGGCACCCCAGAGGAAACAAGGACCCACCCGGACAAAGCCTGGCCGATGCTGACTCTTTGCTTGCAACCTGTTAGCCAGGCGCGCAGCCAGCAAAGTACGTTGCCTCCAATGGCGAGCTCAGAGACTTTGTGTAACAGTCTCATGTGCGGCACCTTGTCGAAGGCTTTTTGGAAGTCTAAGTAGATGACATCCACTGCCTTGCGGCAGTCGTTCACGTTGATAACATTATTGAAAAATTCCAGCAGATTCGTCAGACAACTCCTCTTTTGGCGGAAGCCGTGTTGAGTGACGTGAATGAATCCGTTGTCTTCCAGCTGATCGACGAGATGATTTCAAATCAATCGCTCGATGGTTTTGCTCAAAATTTATGTCAAGCTGATTGGTCGATAGTTGCTGGGCGATTGTCGGTCATCGTCCCTGAAGATTGCCGTAACGTTAGCAACTCTCAAGTCTTCAAGGACCTCGCCACTCGTCATCGATAAGTTGAATATGTGGGTTAGAGAATTCGCCAATTGTTCTCGAGTTTTCTGAAGAACTCATGCGTGGTGTCCATCGGCGATCGATTTGTAAATGTCCAGTCACTCAAGTTGTTTGACAACTTTCTCTCTTGTGAACGCAAGGTCGTCGAGGCTAACTTTCCCAGCGTAAACAGTATCTCGTTCATAGCCGAGGCCCTCAACTGTGAACACTGAACAGAAGAAGCTATTCAGGACACTGGTCGTTTCCTCAGGTGACGTTCTGAGGACACCATCTTCATCCATTAGCTGACCATCTGAGTCCCTAGCAATTCTACGCTCGTTGACGTAGCGATAAAAATCATTTGGATTTTCTTAGGCGTTATCCGAAATGTTTTTCTCTTTCGTGCGTATAGAGGATCGGACTAGTCTAGTGGCTGTCCTGCACGACAGGTGCTGCAGTTCTGTCGCCTCTGTGGTGTTATCCCTCAGTCGTTGCGCATTTAGTTGATCGCGACGATTCAGGGCTCTTGCAGCTTCGACGTTTCACCAAGGGGGCCTGATCCTTTGAAGGGGATCAAGTGTTTTCAAGGGTGTACATCGGTCGCTGGCCTCGCAAACTTTCCCATTGAGGATACGACAGCAAGCGTCCACCGTACCTTCTCCTGGTTGTTCGATTAAGTTAAGCGCAATTAGTTGTTCTCTCATCCCCTGGAAGTCTGCTCGTGCAAGTTGGGGCGGCACTTTGACGGTGAATTCCATCGCGTTGTGGTCAGCACCTCCCAGTTTGTTGCCAACTAGGATGTTGCCGACCAAGCGCTCCTCAGTTGACATGACTAAGTTCAGGATGTTGTTCCCCCGGGTTGGTTCACGAACATACTGGGTCATGCCATTATCAGCGACAAACTCCGTAAGTTTATTGCCTGGGGCCTGTGAAGTTAGGCTGACCCAGTCAATATAAGGGAGATTGAAGTTGCCGAAGATGATAATCTCGTGTTATTTGGAACAATTTCTTCCAGCTTCTCATAGAGCTGAGCATCTTGTTCCGCAAGGGTTTCGGTTTATTGGAAAATCTGTTACCAGAATTAAACATTCCTGACATTTCATGTGATTGGTAGAAATAGAAATCGTTGGCATCATTCGAGCAAATCTTGTAGACGTCTACAAGTGCTAGTCCGACGGGAATCCCTCTTCTTTTGCATAATATATCTATCTTTTACAGACACAGTACTTTTTATACGTGTGCAATTCGTGTGCAATTCGTTCACCTCAGTTAATGAAGAGAAAAGTTTCGCCGTTCTTTTATTCTGAAATTGTCTTTTAACGCAACTGTTCTCTTGTCAGTAATAATTAACGGCAGACTTTATTCATGTCGCTGTAACGTGCGGATGCGTAGCATGAAAATGAGAGAAAAAAAAAATTAACGCTGAGTTGGAACACGTTCTGAAAAATGATTTCAGAATGTCAGATTATTGCGGTTGAATTTTACACCAATAAGAGCTACTGGATAAAAAGCAAGAGACCGTTTCATTGGTCAGTGATGGTAATCAACGCGTAGGTTAATATCTAGTTGCCAACATGATATTCTAGGATAAAACATTAAGTATGATGAGATTCATGACAGAGAGTAATTATAAGTTCACATATTCGTCCCATACATTAGCTCTTTCAGAGACTTCGACGGGCGGCTACACTAGAGTCCGTTCAATTTACAGCGTATGTATGCAAAACATCAGTCTTAATGAACTATTCATGGCTATCGTCTCAGAAATCTGGTTTGGTCAGTAAATTGAATATATTCAATATCGATATTTTCATTTCGATTATTCGCAATCATTATTTCAGTGCTTTAGAGTACTTGTAAAAAAACGACTTGTCATCATATAAGAAGGCAATAAATATATTTTTACATATCTCGCGGTTCTGAAAATAATTTATGCAATTTACTGTACTAACTTTCATGAAAAACTGCTTTTTTTTAATAGGTATCGAAAACGTGACAATCCGTTATGTATTATAGTTGAAAACGGATATATAAAGAAATAGTATTTGAAAACGATTTCAAGTTTATTATTAATTCAATTTCAAATACATTCAATTCCATTTGACAAATGACTTCCTATTGGATTATTGCTAATTGCAATACAGATTTCATTTATGTAAATCGTGCATTTTTTTACATTATATATAAGAATTTATTTCTGTATCGAAAAAACAAATTTGAATGCCATAAATTATCTTCATCATGTGATATTCAATTAAAATATTCATGATTTAGTCGTTGAAGAATGGAAGAATCTTTCCGCCCACCGCCGCAGTGCAGCCAAGCCCCAACTGGCGTCACAGCAAGCGGGAGGCGAGTGTGTGTGCCTCAAGGAATGCACCGATCGGCGAGTGAGGCACCTTGTCCAGTCTGAACAACTTGACTCCACGTCTCTTCAGGCACTCGGACGCCGTGTCTTCCAAACCAGGGGCCTTCCTTGCTTCCATCGTCTCTACCGTCTCATGCACCTCTTTCTTATTAATTCCCGCAACAATTATTGCTTCAAAACCGTCACCCTTGCACCACCACCATCAAACACACTGTTAGTCCTTCAGACATCTTCTGTGTACAACAACTCTTCGAAAAACCCATCCCAGCTCTGCCGTACGTCATCATTCTACATCCCAACGAATTACTATCATTTTAATTTATTGTTGTTGTTAAAATACATCCCGACGAACAAAATATCCCACAAGATTTATGTTAGAGTTTAGGGTATTTCAGGTTTGGGTTCTACAGATTCCGCAAATTATATAAATTGGCACACTGCATGAGTCTTTTTTTTGCCAGTTCAGTTGTGTTTTTTGCCAGCATGTAAAAGACTTTCATATCAAGTCGCTACTGGATTGGGCCAAGTCTATTCCTCCATCTCTTTGATTCAAGGGGATCTATAGCATCCAAGTGGGTACGTTAATAGTCAAGATTCCCATCTACTCGTGGTGAATCCGACACTTTAGAACGGGGCCATGTTATATTGTTAGATTCAAATAATCTAGGTGATCATACAACTGTCAAATGTGAGAACTTAATTATACTCCTGTGTATCCGCCATGGTGGGAATCAATATTTTTAACGTGCTATTCCTTTATACAAACCCCTTCTGAATTCAACACGGCAACGATTAACAGACATATGTAATTATGTGCCTACATGATAACTCTTTTCGATGTATTTATATTATGATATAATTTAAGTTGTATATTTATTTCTATACTATCGTACAATGTTTTAGGTGGCTCTATGAGTTATATTTAAGAATTGAAAACCCATAGCCAGACGATGGAAATGAAAGCCCTAATAATAAGGATGATAATAATAAAAAAACGACTGGCATCCGAATACCTCGCCAATAGGTTTGATTTTTTATACATTAAGTGAATTATTTTACATATAAATCAATATATAAGTGAATATGTTAAACTATTTTATTGTTATTCCAGTTCATTCAAACTATTTTATTGTTATTTTAAATTGAACTTGATATATGTTGTAATTAATTTGAGATTTTTAAAAATTTGACTCAAATATTTCCAAATTACATTCGATTTTTTTTAATAATAAAAATGTTGTATTTTAAATTAATCATGAGTTATTTTGGACTGAACTCTGGGAAATGAAAAATGTGTTTACATCGATGTTTTTACAAATAAAGGCTCGCCTATTACCAATTGATGGATATTTCTCGATATCAATTCTAATATAAATCAAGCACTCCATCCTGACGATATGATTTCATCACAAGCGAAGCATATTTCTTCTAGGCGCTTCAGGTTAAAACCAATGATGAATAAAAATGAATAAAAAAGCAAAATTAGGATATTTGATTTAGTTTATTTTCAAAATAGATTTTAAATATAATACCGATGTGCCCAGCATTGCAGCACTTACGAAAGTGATGAAGAATATAGATCCGACATTGAGCTTAAATTTTGACAAACTAAAATGTTCTTCACGGAAATAGTTGCCTAGTAAATCAGAAAAATTAACTAACGCTGAACAAATGAGTTGACAAATCCGATATCGAAATTAGTATACTTTGTAGTTGAAATATCAATCATGTTCAAACCAAAAAAATAAATCCGTAAACGTTCCCCCGTCTTTACCTCTTTACGGTGCTATAATTTTTTTTAATCACTCCATGGATGTATGATATTTTTTCACCTTTGAAGTTACTAACATCTTCCGTTATAACAATATCTTCGGTCTAGATGAGGATTTGAATCTGCAAGTATGCGACCGCACTGCATAAAAATAACATTCGCATTAGCATATTTGATTGTGCATAGATGAATAAACCAATTGCAATCTGCTTTTAGTCAATTGGATCCGATACAAAGACACACAGAAGAAAATTTCCCACGAAAAAATCATACGGAAATTTCTAACATTTCCTCTTCCAATATGAGACCAGGGAGAGCACCCAACGCAGTATTGCCATCGCACCGCTGCACACTGAAGCCCTCAGGAGAGTCGGTTGCCTGGCGACGACAACTGGACAGGTGCAGTACAAAGCTAGAGTATCAACTCAGCAACACGTGCTGCCCAGAGCAAACTCTCCACTTCACTACCCACCCAGCGCGAAAGCTCGGTAAAATATTTCAGGATATGCGCACTTGCGCCACTTCACTTCGGCTCACTGTCAGAACTGGACAGTGTTATATCCGCTATAAATCTGTCAGCCCACGTGCTGTCGCAGTAGTATATATAACTACACAAACGGCATTCTAGAGTCACTTTTGGTGGACAGGGGGGGGGGGGTAGGGCCTGATGCATGCAACCTTTGACTCAAGCGGCCGTACGGGGGTTCGCGCAGAAACGGGGAGCATGGGGCGAAGGGTAGGACGGGGGTCAGTGAGCGGAACCTTATACATGTTAATAGGTTATATATTTAATAAGGGTATTTGCAATTTCAATGCTTGGGGAGGGGTGTTGCAACTTCGTTGCATGTCATAAAGCATTTTTAATGCTGTGTCCTCTGAATGTTTTGGGGGTTATTGACACACATACATTTGTAAGAATTTTTTTGATAATAATTTATATGCAGTATTATATATCAAAAAGCCCCACTTTCCGGACACCTTCATGATGAATTTTCAACCTCGATATCATTTTCTACGTCGCTCGCTGTTGATCAATTTTACAGGTGGCATAGATTCAATTAGTTTATTGTTATTTTTATCCTGTTGTATTAATCAGTACCCATGCGCTAAGCTTTACTTACTCCTGAAGTATCTCCTTAAATAATTTTTTCTATGCTATGAGATATCTGTCGAAGAAAAATAAATACAAAATTTCCGGATGACTGAATCATTCCTAGAGAAGAATAGCAGTGGGGTATAAATTGACTCATTCGATGCTTGATTGGAGGGTTCGTAGCGGTGAGGGCTTGGGATATTTATGTATGTCTTGTTCATTAATCACTATATATTCTTCTATAGGATTAGTGTGGTAGGCATGTTTTATGTCTCCTTTTGCAGCCTTAGTGTGCGAACGGCCCTGCTTGAACCAGCCTAAAGGTGGGATTGCAGGCAAGATTCTGTGTTCGCCATCTATTTATTTTATATGCATATAATATCTATAAAAATAGTAGGGATTATTTGTCAGGTTGTTTCTTAGGATGCTGAATCTTCGTTACGAGAATCTATCTACCCCATATTGCATCATCCAGGTCATAACCAGATATATCAGTGTTCCATTGACGCAATATGGATTTACTGTAAGTTAAAATATTATGTTATGTTAACTTAGTAATGATCGATTGATTTTTATTGAATTTTGTTTGGTTTTTGGAGTTTCGATCAGTTAACTCATACAGTTTGAGGCGTTTTAGGGTATTTCAGGTTTGCATCTTGCACATTATTTCAGGCATAATGGGTCGGTTGTTGCATCATTGTGGTAGTGTTATATGTATATATGATATTCAGTTACGATTTAGCCGTGGTTACTTTAGTTAAAGGGATGTTAATTTAACCCTGTTTTGGACTCAGTTGAGGCTAATTTCATCAGATTTTTTATGTATTATAGCATATTCGTGTTGAAGTATCCCACATCATTCACTTTAGGTTTCATTTATGTAGCCTGCGTGTCTAGGTATCATATTCACATTACTTGTTTGTTTGGTTACATGATAGTTCATTCTCGTTCATCATGTTTTTAATGTATGTTTTGGTTATGGTAGAGAATTAATCTTCTTGGTCTGTTATATCTCGTGAGTTTTAGTATAGGTCTTTGAGTTTTTGTACGTTCTCTGTACAATTGCAATCTGTTGTTTATTTAAACATTTTAGGATATATTACGTATGTATCTACAATATAGAACATGATTTCAGGTCTAATTTAGTCACATATTGACCATTTTTAGTGTTTTATGTATCTTCTTTTACATCCTGATTCAATATTTGACGTGGTTATTATAGATATAGAAGATTCCATTTGTTACAATCTTGACCT
>SDVV010012990.1:0-15263 GCA_016164225.1 Gammarus roeselii | reverse complement strand
GCTACTATCCTACTTGCTATAGCTACTATCCTACTTGCTATAGCTACTATCCTACTTGCTATAGCTACTATCCTACTTGCTATAGCTACTATCCTACTTGCTATAGCTACTATCCTACTTGCTATAGCTACTATCCTACTTGCTATAGCTACTATCCTACTTGCTTTAGCCACCGACCTACTTGCCTTAGCTTCTATCCTACTTGCTTTAGCTACTATCCTACTTGCTTTAGCTACTAACCTATTTGTTTCAGCTACTATCCTACTTGCTTTAGCTACTATCCTACTTGCTTTAGCTACTATCCTACTTGCTTTAGCCACTGACCTACTTGCTTTAGCTACTGATCTACTTGCTTTAGCTACTGACCTACTTGCTGTAGCTACTGATCTACTTGCTTTCGCTACTGATCTTCTTGCTTTAGCTAATGACCTACTTGCTGTAGCTAATGACCTACTTGCTGCAGCTACTGACCTACTTGCTGTAGCTACTGACCTACTTGCTGTAGGCACTGACCTACTTGCTTCAGCTGTTGACCTTCTTGCTGTAGCTACTGACCTACTTGTCAAATCAGATCTAAACCGGTTGTCCAATTAATAACTTTTATACCGCAGATTCAATTCCGAAACCAATCGATGTGAAGCGTTTTTGTACGGAGGTTGCCAAGGTAACGATAATCGGTTCGACACTCCCGAGGAATGCCAGCAGATATGCGGTGGATCTTCTCCCGTCCTCGGTGAGTTTTAAAACCCCTGCATGACGACTCCTTACATGTTTGAAATCTAGAAAAAGTTTGTTTAAGTTATTCAAGCAGGCAAAATTCTTTTTCCAGTCTCTCTACTGTTCACTTGGAGAAATGTTTCGCAGGTGTCTCTGTTTTGGAGCAACTCTATGGCACCTTATTGCATCATATTCTTAGTGAGATTCAGATTTTTGTTTGAAATACCCATTTGCATTGAATGGGGCACAAAACTGGGACTGTTTCTTGTTCTATGTAATTTCTTATCTGAAAAGTTATCGTAAGGCCCACTTCATAGTTGTTTAACCTGGCAAGTTCCTAATTATCATGACTTCACAGTAAAAATAAAGTAACTTAATTTTTTTGCTCATTGTTACCGCATTTTTATGTGTAGGCATGAATATTTGAACATGTGCCTACTAGTCTGCATCTTATTGGGCTACATGTCATTCACGTTTCCCTTACTCTCTTGCCCGTATGTGTGCGTGAATTTCTAAAGCCCGTTTGTCTATCCCTCCTCATCTTTTGTTGTTACAACTCGACATAAGCACCTCTGCTAATTTTTTTTCTTTAATCTAATCTAATCTTATCTAATCTAGACAGTTCGTGCGACAGGACGCAGTGCCCCGAGTACCGTCGGAACTCCTATATGGCCGTCAAAGGGTGCACCCCCGTCTACGAGGGGAGTCGCTGCTGTGCCTCCAGCTACTTATGCCAAGGTGTGTATAGGCTCGGAAGCTGCTCGGCTGCAGGTGGTGAGGAGAGGAGACGAGTTACGACGGTGCATACACATTGCTTGAACGGGGGGAATTGCTTACCTTAGAATGACAAAGAGAGCAAACAAGCTGCGAATATGCTTACACATTTCAATGAACAATTGCTGGCCGACATATGTCGTATCCATTCCACAAAACGAACCCTACACAAAAATCGGAACTCATTGACAAACCCTTGGGAGACAAATAAACCCCTTTACTGAAAAATGTATTGGAAGGACAGTGTCTGCGAAGGTGGCAGAACCTATGATGGAGTCTTCAGCGGCCGGCAGCCCATGAACAATGGGCACCACATCTAGGCTGGACAATTTTTTTATGTATACTGAACTCTTCAGATTGTCCCAGGTCTGCCAATATACTATACAATACATTAATCGAATCGGTGGTTGCTCACCTGGGGTTGGCAAGGAGAGGGGACGAGTTGTGAGGGTGCATACACATTACTGGAGCTCGTTGATTTTTAGTTTGCAAAAAGAACAAGCGAGCACCCGTGGTGCACATCGGTCCAAATCCGGAGGTGGCTCATCTGTGGTTTATGTTCAGAGGAGACTTGTTTTGAAGGTAAATGTTGGTCCAAGCCCCGGGATTGTTCACCCGTAGTTTGCACACCCAATAAATATAGGTCTGGGGAGACGACCGGTCCAATCTGAGGGTTTCGCATCATGGGTTTGAAGACATGATATAAAATTTTCGACTGGTACACATTTGACGGATTTCGGAGGTGCCTCCTCCTCCTCTGCCTTCTATTCACTCCATTTTGTCACTTTCCACCTTTCCTGGTGTCCCTTTTCTTCTATCTTTTCTTCCCTCCTCACGAAAATAACTTAATTTGTCTCAGCGGCTTCCACTCACATGCGTGCACGTTTCCATGCATTATCTCATCCTTGTGTTCGCCAGATCCTATGATCCGAGCAAAAAAAATCTAGATAACGATATGGTCTCGCGTGTTTGCACCATCTTTTCAAAATCTAGAAATATACGCATTTTTTCAGAATCTTATTTTTATTCAAAATGAGGTGCATTTCTCTAATTGATACTGTTCAATCCGAAAATGATTGTTCGTCAATTGCAAAACTCGTACTGGGTCTCTATTTCTACTGAAAGTCATTATTTTCAGGTCAAGTCACTAGAAGCCACTATTTGTACAAAAACGGTCGAAAAGACACAGGAACATTAACATTTAACACAAGGAATTGAGTATAGTTCCTGAAGAATCTGAATCTTCCTCAGTAGGTAAATGTTTGGAATCAATCAACATTGTATCTAAGGTTTTGGTATTTTTGGGGCTTTTAACCATGCTTGCAGAACATAGTGAGTTTCATAGCTCAGAGTTGAAGACAGCGTCGAGAGTACGCAAGTTGGTCAGTCATAACTTTCAGAAAACACTCCACAACCTCGAGCCCCCATGAAGGTGTCAGACTACACTTGCACTTGATGAGGGAATGAGTGTCTTAAGGTTTGAAGATTGGGTAGCAGTTTGTAAACTTTTTTTCATTGGTACCCACCTAGAGATGCTTATTTAAAATGAACATTTCTATGTAACGGTAATTTTTTTATATAGTATTATTATTGAAAACCGGCTATAGTAATACTGGAGAAAACGGGCTATAATAATACTGTAGCAAACGGGCTATAGTAATACTATAGAAAACAGGTTCTAGTAATACTGTAGAAAACGGGTTATGGCAATACTGTAGAACATAGACAAGAGTAATATTGTAGAAAGCGGGCTATAGTAATACTCAAGAACAGGGCTATAGTAATACTATAGAAAACGGACTATAGTATTATCGAAGAAAACAGGCTTTAGTAATACTATAGAAAACAGGCATAGAAAATATTGCAATCAAACACTATAAGTACCTATTTATTTTTTTCTCTCGCAAAATAACTCGACATTTTCGGGGAAGTGATTTATTCGCCTTTGATTAAAATATTGAGTTGCAATTCATCCTGCTAGTATAATTCGGTCTCTGTACTATTTTCAGGCACCTGACCAGTACGATCCCCGCAATCGTTAGTTCCTTTCTGTAGAAATGCTGCTGGGTGGGCAAGGCCAATTATTATTCTTTTTCTTGTAAGTTGTTCAGGTCTATCTGTTCACGGTTTTACAGCTGCTGTGATATTGCAGAATTTTTTTTTCAGTTATTTAATCCCCCTCATATAATACTCAGTTTGTCCTCTTTGCAGAAAGCACATTAACACCTGGTCCCGGTCAGTGCCTGTACAAAGGTGTGCTGTACAGCCTCGGGGAAAGCGTGCCCGTAGAGGATGACTGCGCACGGTGCATATGCTCTAGGTAACGATATTGTTGAAAGGCGGAGAGAAATCTCTAGTGGCTACAGGTAAATTTATCTTACACATTTTGCTCGTAACGTTGATTTGTTACTGGTCTTGGTGTTGAACGAAAATTTGCTTCTTCCCACGCACATCCTACGCTAAACTTGGGGACAATGAGTTTCTACACTACCTCTAAAAAAAAATCGCGCTCCGCCACGAATTTTTACTGGAACTTGTTTAGTTTAGCGTTCAAAATTTTTAAGGCATTCATTTATTTATGTCAACCTTTAAATTGTGACCCTTTTTCTGCCAGCGACCTCACGTTGCTGCTAATGGTGTCTTTGCTTGTCACTCATTTTCAGCGTTAGCGAGCTCCTCGTCTGCGTTTATTTCATTCTATAGCTACGATTAACTACGTCTACTTGAAAGATGAAAGCTATATCATTTTCCTTTGTCAACTAGTATATCACAGGACCCGACTGTTGAATCTCTTGATCTGATCGCAATCCTGATGATTATTGTTAGTTACATCATTCACTTTGCACCCACGGTTGCGAAACTGCTCATCTTATAACCACAGTCTATCCTAATTTCAGGGACGGCAAGATCAATTGCGCTAACTCAGAGTGCCCGTCGCTGTTTCGAGATCGCGAGCCAGGCTGCCGACCTCTCTACCGACCCGGGCAGTGCTGCGAGTACGACGAGGACTGCTCACGGAAAGGTCGATGCAACCATCACAGTGTAGCAGGGATTGAACCCGGCGCTGTATTTAAATACATTCTTGAATATTTGTCCAATTTGCAGAAGCTCAACTTGGACAAAGTAATGGGAGAAAGTACCTAGACACTGTATTTAATCAAACACAGCTCACGTAAAAAAATCCTCGTACCTATGGAAATTAAGCACCACTTTCTTAAAAGTAAGCACCACTTCCTCTCAGGTAAGCACCACTTTCTTCCAAGTAAGTACTACTTTCTCCCAAGTAAGCACTACTTTCTTCCAAGTAAGCACTACTTTCTCCCAAGTAAGCACTACTTTCTCCCAAGTAAGCACTACTTTCTCCCAAGTAAGCACTACTTTCTTCCAAGTAAGCACTACTTTCTTCCAAGTAAGCACTACTTTCTCCCACGTAAGCACCACTTTCTCCCTAGTAAGCACTACTAACTCATAAATAAGCACCATTTTCTCCCAAATGAGCACTACTTTCTCCCAAGAAAGCCCCACTTTCTCCCAAGTGAGCAACACTTTCTCCAAAGTTAAACCACATTCTCTCAAGCCAGCACCATTTTATCCCTAGTAAAAACCACCTTCTGTGAAGAGGGCACCATTTTCTCCCAAATAGGCCACTATTTGGTCTCAAATGGACCAGTGGAGAGTGCCTCAACTGCTTATTTGGGTTCTTGCATATTACCGAAAATTGTCAACCATTTTTTGCATGTACCTAACATCAGATTAGTTTTTCTCTTCATGTTAGCTTAGGAAGCACTGTCATTAATATAATTTATTCTATTTGAATGTCTTTTTTTAATTCAATATCATTCGACGGTTTGAAACTAAATAAATAAATGATGAATAAAATACTAATAAAAAAGTTCATTCATACACAAATGATATGTTATTCTTTTGGAACAGTAAATTTATCCATAGTAAATCTAAACTAGTTGAAATTACAAGCTAAGAACATGTAACAGTATTTACTATTCTCTAGAACGACCGCCTAGGCAATTCACTCCAATTCGTCTGAGGATTCTTTAACATTTTGACTAAGAACTGCGGCGTTAAATACAAAAGTACGCCTTCACACATCAGAAATAATTTATGGCTTCTCTTAGTAGGCTTTCTCCTCTCTTTGCGTTGTGAATCTATACGTGGTTCACAAAATATTCTTGCAGTTTGTTCCTGTCTGCTCAAGTATTTGTGTTCCATCATTCCCTCAGTGATGCTCGCGTCCGGACCCATCAATGTCAATGACTCTGCTACTGTCACCGTCCCCCGTGTGGCGGCGCCAGCCTGTGAGGCTGAGGGCAAGTCTTACTTGGAAGGCGACAAGATGTTCTTTGAAGAGCATCAGTGTCAGACGTGCATCTGCGGGCCTGAATACAGCGGTCCTTACGGTGCAGGCTGTCAGACCGTCAACTGTGGCTACGACTTCAGGTCAGTGGTCTGGACATAGCAGCCCCTATAGCTATAGACAAAATGACGAAGCTTCATGAGTGTTGTAGATACCACGTCCTTTCAAGACAAAAATCTTTGCAATAACTATGGTACAGTAGCGAAATAAGACGAGTTAATTTTTAATCTATAACGAAACAAAGTACAGTTTTGCCACTGTTAATTCAACATGACGCGTATTTATGTTACGACGGTTATGTCCCAACATACATGTAGTATGAATGCTACAAATTAAATTTACGATCTGTTCAATATTTCAAGTTCATTTTGAATTGTTAACGGTTTTATTTGCGGTTGTCCAGTAGCGAGCGAAAATTCGTTTATGATTTGAAACTAAGTGAAATCGTATGTCCATTTTCCGCTCTTTATTTGAACTCATCAGAAATTTGATTTATATCACCCATTAAGAAGCTTTGAACACACATAATACCGTAAGAAATTTCTATATGAAGTTAAATTTCACGTTGGAAAAGTCTAATTTGCTTTTTCCGTAAACAGACTAACCATAAACGAATTTTTGCTCGCTACGGTACCTTTGCTCTATTATGCCCAGCAACAACTTCTTTCACTTCTGCCACTCTGATTCTCTCCTGAAGCAACTCGTTATTTCTTTCCTACAGGTACACTGATCGCATCCAGCAGGGCTGCGTGCCTCTCTTCTTCAGGCAGAGATGCTGCCCCATCTCCTTCATCTGCCGTAAGTGTTCCCTCATTTGACTATCGCGGTAGAAAATATTATAACTTTTGTTATCTCGATAAAAAGCTATTTCTATTCCACTTCATAAGAGTCATATGGATTAGCATTGCGCTTCTGCTTTTATTCGAATGAATCTTGAAGAGAAAACACTACAGAGACGTATTTACGAGAGAATTTTGATAATATTCGTTGAATGTAGTTTTCGACCGACTTAGACATTTGTCTCCTATAACCTTAATCGGGAATTTCGAAACTTTGAAATTCTTCGACTGTCCTCGAATTTATAGGTAATAATAAAAAAATGACTGCAAGACGCTTAATGTCTTCTAAGTAAGAGGTGGCGTCTCCTGCGCTTGAGGGTCTAAATGTCTTCTAGGTATAACGGTGTCTCCCGCCTCCCGCTGTCTCGGCCGGCCGAAACCCCCAACCCGCTCCCTACCTATATAAGCGAGATCCGCCGAGCTCCGTCATTCATGAGGGCTAGTGAAGCTGCTTTCGTAAGGAGTGTATTTTTAAGATAACAGGGGGAGGAGGAGGCCCCATATGGTTTTTACTTCGTTACAAAGGAATAACTTTTTATCGAGAGAATCGAGATAACAAAAGTTATATTCTCTTCCACGTCATAAGAGCCACATGGTTTAGCATAGAAAATACCATAATGTAGCGCAAGCTGGCCGATGCCAGAAAAGCATAGAAGTCGAGTGGATCGGCTGCATCTTAACCTGTGTGTTCCCAAAGAAGCGCTTGCCGTGTAAGGGAACGATAACACATTTGTATAAATTGTGGTATGACTGTACCCATAGGCCAAGACAAGTAATGCTTGGTGCCTACGACAGCCAATATATTCGCTCAAAGCGGCCAAACCATATGCGGGCCCAGAGTATGAGCATCTAATTAGTAATTATGTACATCAATACATACTGCCTTCTAGTATGAGTGTGATTGAAAAGCCAGGTGAGATAACCTATACACGTACCCTATAATATGTACCGAAGTTTCTGGCATTAGCTGGCGTAATGTCACAAACCCATGACGCGAGAGGGACTTTCCACCTGGTTGTCAGTGAGACGCAAGGCTGGTTTGGGTTTCCCTCTGCAACTAGGTACTTGTGCCCGAAAACGTGGGGCGACTTCCAGAATTCCTTGGATATGAAGTCTTGGAGTGGGACCCCACGCGTCCAAGCGAGAGATGAGGCAGATTTGCTGGCGTCGTGAGCTTTAGTGAAGGCATTCGGTGTAGCTTCATTGATATATGAGCAGATGTAATGCCCCACCGAAGATGTCTTGGGTGATTTGCCTGAAGTAGGATGGATGAGCAACAAGTCATTGTTCGAAGGACATCGTGCTACGTAGGCGTTGAGTATGGTCATAGGACCCAGGCTGTGTGTCCGGCAATCCGGCAGCAGTGAGGCGGTAGTGATGAGCGGTGGCGTGTGGGTGAGGGTCTGGTTTTAGTACTGGAACTTGTCAGCGGTCAGAACGAGCGCGCATGGAGGGTTCTTGGAGAAATGTAGTCCCGTGCGTGCCGTTGCTGCGATCTCAGAGACCCTGTTTCTTGCTGCAAGAGCGACTAGCAACATAGTCTTCTGATAGAACGGCAATACTGAAGTCGTCTGAGTAGTGAAGCGAGGGAAGGCGAGCGTGTCGAGAACCGGCTTCAGCTTCCACTGCGGCACGAAACGTCTTTGTGGTGGGTTCTCGCAAAACTGGGCCTTTGCCAGTTAGTTGAAGATCGCCTCGCGAGTCGTGACGCCAAACCCATGAAAGAGAGGCAAATGAAGCGCCTTCCTGTAAGCCAAAACTGTAGAAGGAACGAGCTGCTTCTACTTGCCTGCATGGTTCAGGAACGGGAAGGAGGTGAACTGGTTGATGGACTGCACCTTCGCGACGCGTAGCCCGCATGGAGACAATTCCAGTAGCTTTTTAGTATTGGCGTTGTGTGGACTGCCTGTGCGTGTTGACCAGGGTGTCTACGAGCGATCTATTGTTTTTGATGGTGAGCACCGTTTTGAAAAACTTTATGCGAGATAACTCGAGAAGGGTCGTGATGTTAGAGGCACCTCTCTGCCTTCGACGCGCTTGGCACACGGTCGAGGGTGGGCGAGAGGTCGCTGAAGGACGCAACGACCATGGGCGCTCACAGTGCGTTGGGGTGGTCGGGCACCAAGAGGACACCGCTGTAGCGGTACGTCTCGAGCTTGTGGGGCACCTGGTGGATCAGGTTGTATGGATGGAACAGGTATATTTCCCTTCACTGAGTTCAGTCGCATTGGAGGAAAACCACGAAAGATGCTCGTGGGTGATGAAACGGAGCTGCAAAAAGTGGGAAGTTGTGGTTTCCCGGATGCGCAAGGAGGTCTATTTGCCTAATCCTACGCAGGGCCGAGAGGAGGGCGAGGCTTTGAGGTGTCCGCGTCCACTCCATTTCGACTGGTAGGAGGCGTGAGAGCTGATCGGCCCAGACGCTCTGCGTTCCGGGAAGGTCAACATGGTTACCCCCGCCCTGTTGTCTGACAACACGCGGATTGGTGTGTGGTGCCAATGAGCTCGTGTCCGCAGTGCCTGTACGATGGTCGGCGATTCCTCCGACGTAACATAGAGGATCCATCCCAATGGCGACCAGCGGCAGTACGGCGACTGGTCGCTGCAGCATTCAGCCCCCGCGCGTCGCCCGATGCGTCCGTTCACAGGAGGTGCTTCGGTGGAGGCATTACGAACGGGACGTGGGAGTGAAGGAAAGCCTCGCTGCTCCAGTGTTGTACCGCGCGGCGGTAGGGATTGCTGAGATGGCTGGTCTTGCTGGATAGGCGCAGGGATCGTGCTGCGAGCACCACTCCGTTGAGGAAGTGGTGAGCATGTCGTAGGTAAGGTGTTCGTTCATACATAATGCCGAGGAAACTCAGATGCTGTCGAAGCGAGATAGTTTTGCGGGGAAGTATCTCCGTGACCATGTCCCTGCGGCGGTCGATGTGCTGTGAGGTCGGGGCGATGGGTTTGGCCTCTATATTGAGTGTTACCCCAGGAAGTCGAACTGCTAGGTGGGTTCCAGAATAGACTTCCCCAGTTGGACGTGTCAATCGAGCTTGAGGAGAAAGTCGCTGGTCGTCTGGGTGGTGTGCCGGCAGTGATGTGCCGTCGGTGCCTGGAGCAGCCAGTCGTCGATATAAAAGGCCGCATCTATCCCTTGCTGGTGGAACAAGCGAAGGGATATCTTCGCGATCGTTGTAGACTTCAGGGCCCAGATTGAGGCCAAATGGGAGGGCTGAGAAAAGGTACCGTTGGCTTTGTAGTTTGAAGACCATGAACTTTTGGAACCTGGGATGAGTTGGGACGTGTGGGAAAGCGATTGGTGTCCAACTTGGTGAACCAGAGAGGGGACTTCAGCGCCGCTCGTATTCGTTGCAGGTGGGACCCTCGAAACGCGGTTATCGGGATGTATTTGTTGAATTCTGACAGGTCGATCAATAGGTGATCCTCTCCCGAAGCCTTGGGGACCGCAAACTACGAGATGCGAAAGCTGGTTGCTTGGGCCCTGCCGTGACTACGCCTTTGCGCATGAAGTCTAACTCGAGGGGGTTAAGAACGCTCTTGTGTGGTCGGTGCGAGAAGAGGGGGTCGTGGCACCCCTCTCAAAAGAGGCCTTTGGACAGGAAGCGTTTGACCCAAGGCGTGGCTTTGCGCCCGTGTGCTTGGTGACTCCTGAGGGCCGTCGGAAGAGTGTTAGTACTTACGGGAAGGGTAGCGGTCCTGCTTTCCACAGTCACCTGAGGGCTTGGAGCGGGGTGGAGTGCTCATACGAACAATGCAGTGACTGCGGGGAACTTACGTGTCATCCGTAAGACGGGATCACGGATGCGAGCAAGAATACCTGTCAGTGACGCGCTGAGGACCTAACCGCGCAGGGTCTGCGACCTGAGCGCGGAGCTGGAGATCCTTCGTACCTACTTCTGCCGGGATTTGATTTGATTTTGGCCTAATTTTTACCAAAGCCTCAACGTGAGTCATAATAGGCTCCCCCGTAGGGCTCAATGATCATGGATTCCAGTAGGCTCGCACACCTCTGTGTGCAAGAAAAACAACGATGTCAAAGTTAAACTTATTTGAACATTTTAGTCGTGTCAGACGCAATAACGTTTAGACGAAACGGACCTCCCCTTTCAATCATTTAGAACTTCATGAGTAATATGTATGCGCGTTAGTGCGTACAGGTAGCATCGTCGAGATTAGTACAAGGTTTATGGTTACACGGACAAAGTGAGCTCCGACAGCAATACAACACAATGTTTACAGCTGCGCGGTCTAGTTCAGTTAATGTACATTTTATTTAACCAGGAAAGATAATGACTCAGACGGAACAAATTGAATCCTCGCCTGCAACCACTTAAAACTTCAAGAGTAATATGTACGCACCCCAGTGCGCACAGATAGTAGCGTCGAAATTGGTACAAGTTCTACGGCTACACGGACAAAGTCAGCTCCGACAGCAACGCAACACGAGGTTCACAGCTGCGCGGTCCAGTTAAATTACAGTAGTTTTCATTTTTTAGGTAAGATGAAGACTCAGATAAAACGAATCCCCGCCTCCAATCATTTAGCACTTCAAGAGTAATATGTACGAACACTAGTGCGCACAGGTAGCATCGTCAAGACCAGTACGAGGTCTACGGCTACACGGACAGAGTCTGCTCCGACAGCAACTGATCACAGTACATTTTATTTATTTGAGCAAGATACACGAAATGAATCCCCATGCCTCCAATCATTTAGAACTTCAAGAGTAATATGTACGCACGCTAGTGCGTACAGGCAGCATCGTCGAGTCTGGTACAAGGTTTACGGCTATAAGGCCAAAGTCAGCTCCGACAGCAGCGCAATACAATGTTTACAACTACACGTCCTAGTTCGGTTAAATTACAATTTATTTATTCATGAAAATAAAAACTCAGACAAAACGAATACCCACCTCCACCCTCTCAGAACCTCAATAAGTAATATGTACGCACGCCAGTGCGCACGGGTAGTATCGTCGAAATTGGTACGAGGTCCGCGGCCTCACATATCAGATCTACTCCAACCGTAACGCATCACAAGGCTTAGAGTTACGCGGCAAAGGTCAACCACAGACATCGCATATGGTTCGCACACGCGCGAGTGAGCGCAGACTGAAAAAAACACTTATTCACAAAATCACTAACAGGAGCTCTCGCAGAAGTAGACTAGCATTATTTTATACGACAGAATTGTGGAACGTGAAGAGGAAAGAAAGGGCAGGTTCATCATGGGCTGAAAACTGCTCAGATTTTTACTATCGCACTTATTGTTTAAGGAGATAGGGTGGGGAGAGGGGGGCAGAGGTCCCGAAAGAGCCCGATGAGCCCCTGAGGGCTACCCAAGTCCCCCGGGTCCCCCGAGCTCCCCGGGTCTATCGAGTCCCCTCGTCTCAGCTCATTTCGGCTTGTCTCAAATCATTTCGGCCAGCTTCGGCTCGTCGCTACCAACTCGACTCGTATTATATTTTGACTGATTTCGACTCACAGCAATGCCGTCGACTGTAATAACTAATTTCTCCACTCAAGCACTCCACATATATACAATCCTCTGTTTATGGGCTTTACAGCATAGGGAGGGGGGCAGAGGATTTAGGATTTAGAGGGGCCTTAAGAGGGTCCCACAGTTTCTTAAGAGGGTCCCACAGGGTCTCAATGGTGTCCCAAAGGGCCCTAGAAGAGTCCAAGTGGGTCCCCTCAAATCCACCTGGTTTTCCAAGTCCCCTGGTTCCCGAAATCGCGAGTCCCGCGGGTCCCACGAGTACCCCCCATTCACTGGGTCACCTAGTCTCAACCCTCCTCGATAAATTATAAACAATGTAAAATTTATCATCATGAAGAAATGCCGGAAATAAATAATAGAGCCCACGAAAGAAAGAATAAAATACCAGAATAAAGTGTTAATGATCTATAAAATGAATTGTCATCCATACACCCCAATTCTGCCGGGATGTGTCTGAAAGAAAAAGCGGTCTTGCCCGTAGTGGTCTCGAAGTGAGCCTGTGGGGGGGACGATTGGTGTGTTAGCGAATTCCCTCAGGGCCCCGATTCTATGGCAGCCTGATGTAAGGCGCGAAGTGCGCATTCGACCCAGAGCCGAGCTCCTTTTAATTGGGAGGAGGCGCTGTCATGCTGACGTCTATCTGTTGCACTAATTGACCTGGATACGTGACTTTCCGAATAAACCGGAGTGCCGTAGGCACTCGGTATGTAGGTCATTGTTGGGCATAGTGCGGGCCTGTGACGCGGTCATCCGATGACTCGCGATCGTTCGCCTGTTGCTGAGGTGATTTTTGTGCGACGGTAAATTTTGTGTAGACAAAGTTTATGTGTCGACAAAATTTTGTCAACAAAATTTGGTGTCGTCAAACTTTGTGTCAACTAAATTTTGTGTGTTGACAAAATTTCGTGTGTTGACAAAATTTGTTTGTCAACAAAATGTTTGTCTATAAATTTGTGTCAACAAATTTTGTATGGCTACAAAATTTGTGTGTCGACAAAATTTGTGTGTCGACAAAATTTGTGTCGACAAATTTATGTGTCTACAAATTTATGTGTCTACAAATTTATGTGTCGACAAATTTATGTCGACAAATTTATGTGTCGACAAATTTATGTCGACAAATTTATGTGTCGACAAATTTGTGTGTCGACAAATTTTGTGTGTCGACAAAAGTTTTGTCGACAAGTTTATGTGGTGACAAGTTTCTGTGTCGACAAATTTTTGAGTTGACAAATTATGTGTTGACAAATTATGTGTTGACAAATTATGTGTTGACAAATTATGTGTTGACAAATTATGTGTTGACAAATTATGTGTTGACAAATTATGTGTTGACAAATTATGTGTTGACAAAATTTTTGTGTTGACAAAATTTTCGTGTCAACAAAATTTTTGTCAACAAAATTTTTGTGTCGACAAATTTATGTGTCAACATATTTGGTGTGTGAACAAATTATGTGTGGACAAATTTCTGTTTTGACAAATTACTATCTGGACAAATTTCTGTCTGGACAAATATCTGTCTGGACAAATATCTGTCAGGACAAATTTCTGTCTGGACAAAATTAGGTTTCGACAAATTTCTGTTTCGACGGGAAGCAGCACACTGAGAGCAAATTCAGTACAGCAGTGCAATAATTGCCGACCCATCTATTGCTCTAGGGGCAGCGGGTCAATAATCCACTGCCCAGATAGGCGCCTCCGCCCTGAATTCTACCTTCAAAAGGTGCAGTGGTCCTGTGGACCACGTGCTGCTTCCGAAGTAGTAGCGACGAAGGAATAACGAGCTCGGCGGATCTCACTTACATAGCTAGGGAGGGGTACCTAGAAGACATTTAGATCCCCAAGACGTCACCCCTCACCTAAACGACATTTAGTACCTAGCAGCCAGATTTTCTTATTATTACCTAAAATTTCGAGTACAGTCGAGGAACTTCGAAGTTTCGAAATTCCCGAGTAAGGTTAAAAGAGAAAGGTCTAAATCGGTTGAAAACTACGTTCAACGAATATTATCGAAATTCTCTCGTAAATGCGTCTTTGTAATGTTTTCTCTTCAAGATTCATTCGAATAAAAGCAGAAGCGCAATGCTAAACCGCATGACTCTTATGAAGTGGTAGAGAAAATGGGATGGCAATATTTGATTAGGTTTCCAAGGTAATGGGATGGCAAGATAAGATTAGTGTCAAGGTAATGGGATGACAAAATTAGATTAGAGTGCCGAGGTAATGGGATGGCAAGATTAGATTAGAGTGTCAAGGTAATGGAATGACAAAATTAGATTAGAGTGCCGAGGTAATGGAATGGCAAGATCAGATTAGAGTGCCAAGGTGGCGAGACCCTACAAAAGTTGAAAAGATCGATGTAGGTTACAGTGAAGTGTTGTGGTTTACTGTTGAATTCCTCAGAGTATTGACAATTATAATAAACTGAATTGAACAGAGCAGATTTCGAGTATTCAATTCAATATACAATGAAAACAATCAAGGTATCTCTCCCTGAAATGTTGAATTATCGAAATCAGTATCCTAGATTACTTCTGAAAAACCAATGCAGAGGCAAAATAATAATAATAATGATGAAAACTTTATCAACAACTATCACGGGCAACGTATTACAATCGCGACAATACCTTGATCTGTGGTTACAATGAGAGAGAACATACCAACAATTTCGTTGTGAGACTTATGTAACTGAACAGTGAATTCATCATTGGAAAAACTTCAGTCCTCACCGGGATTCAAACCCCGCGCAGGAATACGAGTCCAGTACGAACAACTTTTTGGTGTGCTGGATGGCTCAGTGGCTAGCTTACTGGACTCTTATTCCTGCGACGCTGGGTTCGAATCCTGATGGGAGACTAAAGTTTTTCCAATGATGAATTCACTGCTCTGTTACTGTGGCTACAATGATGTATAGACACAATAGAAAATAAATTAAGGCTTACAACTGCATCCTGCCTATGCGTAAAAGAATTCTCTCCATCGCCTTAACGATGACGAGGAGCGAGCGCATCACCAGATCAGTTTGCCCAAAGGATTCTATTTCAGGAACT
>SDVV010012989.1:0-15263 GCA_016164225.1 Gammarus roeselii | reverse complement strand
ATATATGAACACAACTCACCAACGTAATTTATTTCGCTAGTTTTCTTGATAAGACCGAGAAGTCAGCATCTATGAATCGGTTCCAAATTTAATCCAAAACTTTCGACGAAATCACTCGCTTTGAGAAATCATACCAACGTGGTTTGGGCTCGAAGACAATCCATTTTGTACAATGGGGAAATTCATGGTCCAGTTTCTTCAATTTATCCTCTAAATTTACTCCTCTCCCCCCCAAGGTTGCCTCATAGCATTGTGGGGGATCCAAGACCCTAGGGAGAATTTCAATAACCGTTAACATAGAATACCAAATGTTTGTCGGAGTGGACTCAGTGGAGTACAGAATAGTATTGAAACGAGGCTGATCAGTGCAGCCTTTTCCTCTGGCTCATCCCATGCTCCCTGACACATTATCCTCCTCAAGCCGTCGTCCAGCTATCAGATTGTCTCTGCCCATCACCGCCCAAATGAAAAGAGACATCCTCTGCCAATTTATGTCTGTACATTTCCGTTGGTGAAATTGACTGTTCCTTTGGGAACACCCGCACGTCATCGCAACAACCTTGTCGTTAACATTTCCTCCAAACTCTCTTTAAGACCCTCCGTAAATGGAACCACGACCATAGCAGACATGGGCGGAAAATCTGGCATTGAGCAGAAGGTACCTACAAAACTGAATACTCGAAGTTGATATATTTGAACAATACCAACAGACCTGTGCGAGACCATCGCAAAAATGTATTTATTTTCTGTTCAGTAATAAGCCCAGTGCACAGTCCTGACTAAATAAACAACCTCATTCGGATTGCCTTTCAAAAAAGAAGTTCACAGAAATCTGAGCTACAGAAAGCCCATGAAATTCCATTTCGGTTGTCCGACCCAGCCTCATTATTTTCCTACATTTTGTAGGCCTCGTCTCCGTTTCCAGGAAACAGTGTAACCGAAGCATCTATTCATTGGGTTGTTCAGTTCAGTCCTGAGACTTATTGGTTGAAGTCCCGGGGATCATTACAGACGGGTTATGGAACTTATGTCCAAATATTGGGCAGGCACTCGTAGCTTAAGAGAAGAAACGGTAATAATTTAAATATGAAAAAGAGTTCGAGTTGATTACGAATGAAAACAGTCTGTGATATCAGTGCTAGAGTGCGGAGATTTGTTTTACGATTGAATGTGCTATGTTTTCAGACTTCCAAACCTTACTATAGGGACGTCTCAGGATTGTCCGTAACAAGATCAATCATCGCTGAACTGCATTGCGCTGATTTGACGATATTTGGGTATGTTTTTCGAGGGCTAGTCACAAGCTTACTGTCTATTTTACTGTGTAAAAAAAACTGAGAAGATTATTTTATACAGTAAAATAACCTTTTTTGGTTATTTTACTGTGTACAATGTGTCACGTTCGTGTTTTAACTGAACGTATCAAAATTTGAGATTGATGTTATCAACAATACGTGATACCAAGGAGTTTTCATCATCAATGTTAAGTAGATTTCATCCTGTTTCGTTGAAAACAAATGCCTTGCTAGTGAAATATTGATATCAATATCCGTAGACTATTGCCGATCAGTGAGAACTTCTTGACGCGTAACTCCAGGCATTTCGCTTTGCACACATTCGGTCACATTAGGTGGCATCAAGGAGTACAGGTGGGGTAGAAACCGCTGTGTATACAAGAACACATTTTAGATCACAGGTGCATAGAAGCTCTCGATTGATTTTAGGATCATGATTAGGAATTGCCATCCACCAAACAGGCGGCCAACACAAGGCAAACGCTCAGTGTAGCCTTTGATGTCTTTTCAGAGTAAACACCAGATTAATTTGGATGCCGAAAAGCACTCAAAAGCGATGAGGCCTTCTTAATGAGTAAACAACGGCCTGATTGCAGTGCCTATCGTTGTTTGGAGACTGAGGACAGTAAGCTGAGGTCTAGCACGTAGCACTGAGAGGAAAAGAAAAAAAACTTCTTGTAACTAATGGAATGCACGAGCAAAATAGAATGTAAAGTCAAGTATTTCCCAAAAATTTCCCTAGTTAGTTCGTGTTACATGACAAGGTAATTAGTATATTTAAAACAGAGTTTATTTATCAGTTAAATCGTAATATTGGAAGATCGAGCTGTATTATTAACAACATTGAACACTTACAGGGGCCATATAAATGAAGTATTTACCCTAATTTCAATTAGTTAACCTATTCCAATGGCTTATGGAGTGAAAGAACCAAAACCTAGTTCATTTGACGATTACCGCCCTGAAACAAACATCCTGATATGAAATACACACTAGACAAGGCTTGATATTTCAGCCAATTTTCTGACATGCAATTCACTAATTTAAATTCACGAGTTTTATTTCAGTGAGATCGTTAATGGAGAAAACATGGCTTAGCGTGGAAACAGAGGACTGGGCAAACATCTACTAAGTTTGGAGATTGGGGCTACACTAACTTCGACGTAACGTAAGAAAAGGGGACTGAATAAACTTCAACTTTCTCTTGGAGACTGGGAAATGAGCAAACTTTAACTTAACTTAGAGGAGATTATAGGCTGCGCTAATTTTGACTTAGCGTGATGAGGGAAGACTGAGCAAGCTTTGACTTAGCGTGATGAGGGAAGACTGAGCAAATTTTGACCTAGCGTGATGAGGGAAGACTGAGCAAACTTTGACTTTACTTTGAGACAGGAGAAAGAGCAAACATTAACTTAGCGCGGAGATTGAAGAATTAGAGAATTAGGACTTTGCCTTGGAACCCAGGGGACTGAGCAAACTTTGACTTCCCTTGGAGCTTAGGGACTGAGTTCTCAATGACTTATCATAAATACTGGAATCATACCAAATTCCATTTGACTGAGCATGGAGACTGAGGACTGAGCTAACATGGCCTAGTATTGATACAACCGCTGATTGAAACGATGTCATATCACGAAGGATGGAGAAGGAACAGAATTTGTCTTAATGTGGAGACTAGTGACTTAGTCAAGTTTATCTCTGTTTGACGATTTGAGGTCGAGCAAACTATTGCTTAGCAGGAACACCGCAGAATAAACGAACTTTTCATAGGTGTTGGAACTCCACTCATAATAAAAGTGGTTTACATGAGAGACTAGGAACTGAGCATAGTGAGAGTCAGCCTACTTTAGAAGAAATTAATCGTATGCCGGTAAAGTAGTTACTTTGGTGGAGTCGTCATTTTCTTCTGTGAATCAAACAACTTCAACAGTTAGTTAATCTTACGTGAATTTGTTCTAAAGCCTATAAAAGCAACTTCAACAGAAGCTCTTTCGTGATTGTGTGAAAAATTAACCATTTTTAACTCACTTCCTGGATAAAGTCAGACAATATCAATTTGTGATCTCCCCGTTCCCTGGCCTATGAGCATCCATTGATTGTCGTGCAATGCTATTGGACTGCTTCCATTAGATTTAATGTGTGCTGTGGGATCCTATTGTAAACAGAGCCGTAAAGTTTAGTAAGGAGCCCACTCCAGCAAACACAAAGGCGTTTGTTTTTTTGCTGCCTTGCACACTCCGTGTAACACGTTTCGGTAATGTACTAGCTCAAACCATCACAGAAGCTTCTTGTTTGTATACCATTTCGCGCTGTTCGTGCAGCACACTGCTATAGAGGGCCCGCTTCAGTCAACACAATAGAGTATCGTCCACTTACTCCCACGCGCTCTCTGCGCAACACGTTCTTCTCGTAACCAGCTAACGATAAACTAACTACTGTTCATGTTTCCTTGCACGGAATTGTTCTGATTCAAGGAAACATGGGCACTGTTTGTGAGAAAAAGATACAAGACCTGCGTCACAGTTTTTCAAGCTTGTATGCTCTATAAGAACATCGACCTTGGTCTCATTGATGGCCCACGCGGTACCTTCTCCGTGATTATATTTTAATTCTGAATGACATTGCGTAGACCCTAAATCAGACCTTTTTTATTGATATGTGAATATTATCCATCTGTTTCATTTCTCCAGGTAGTTCGACCACTGTCATATTATTCACCTCCTCAGTTGTGGAGACGCTCGTAGTGTATTTGTTGAGTATTTTGGACATACATCATCGGAGGATTTTTGTTCACCTGTGCAGCTTCGGAAGGGGCCAATCCAATGCTGTCATGAACACGTCTCCATTCATAATTGCATAATACCCTTTTGAAACACCTTTGGTCATTCTAGCGATTTTTTTCTCGTTTCTCTTATCGCTCCTAACCATAGTCTTCATTTTTGTACTAGCCCGCTCATGTGCAAGTTCGGATTCTTGTGCGAATTTTTTTTTTGAGGCTTCATACCATTTTTATCAGTTATAATTGATTCCGTGATCATAACTTCTTATTACAGTTACAGATAATCCTGAGTAGTCTCTCTACTGAAATGTGAAAGTGCGAAAACATAACACATTCAATCGTAAAAAAAAATCCGCACCCTTGCACTGATGTCACAGACTTATTCAGTCTTAATCTATTAATAACTATTCTTGTCTTAAGCTAACGTGCTTCTGCCAAATATTTGGATGGAGTAATTTGAGGTACAACTTTCCGATGAAATTGTTGACTCCATTGATTGAAGGTGGTACGCGTGTCCGAACCGTGTTTGTCCTGCGATTCTTTGCATAGCCTGAGCACAGTTATTTAATACAATTCATAACAAACGAACATATCTTCCAAGCCTTGAAATGAAAAATTCAATAAACGAGCTAAATTTAAATTCATTATATGAAGCCTCTGGCTTGCAACCAAAGATAACTTCCAAGGATTGATATAACTAACGTGCCACTAAGACCTTTTGGTGCACTTATTTTCTCTAAATGCTTTAATTTGCCGATTTTTTACTCATTATCACTGTACAGTCATAGAACGCACAATAGTTTGTCAAACACTTGCTTCAGTTGAATCATTTTCAGAGTTCTAGATAACTGTTGACGAAAGAGCAATACAGATTGACAAGCATTCTAACCGCCGCCTCAAACGCTCTTCATCAAGTCCCGAGCAAATGGTTCCCTGTCAACTCCTCCCTCTCTTCCTACCCCCCTACCCTCATCCCCCTCCAGTCCCTCTCTTCCCCCTTCTGTCCACAGACTTGCGCTTAACCCCCTAGCTTTTCTCATTCCCCGCCATGCGAAGGTTCACTGCCGAGGGCCTGCGTCAATGAACCTCACCAAATTGACGTCCGTTATTGAATTAGCTTCAAAACTTTTGGAAAGTTAGGCCCTTGTTTTATTCCAACCAGTCAGGGAATGTTGAGTTTAGGCCATGGGTGGAGATTGAAGGAAAGTCTTGTTATTAATGGTCTAGTGCTGCACCTAAATGAAAGAAAGGTCAGAGCGCAGAGTGGGCAGGGAGAACGCTTATAGACGATACTTTTAGAATCCAATCGACACTTCATGACCAGGCTAGACAGAAGCTACATTCTTATGATTTAATGCAACTGTATGCAAGCCGGAATGTGAAAAAATTACATCTTGAGCTAAGATCCTGATCGTGTGAGGTAATGAATGGATTGTTGTGTGAGGTATTGGGAAAGTATGAATGGATTGTTGATGAGGCAGAGCACTGTGACAGAGATTGAATTATTTGTAAATGGTATTGACATTCCGCCGTTTACAGCTGTATCTAGAGGGTGGATTTGGTGTAGGTGAACACAGAGAGGGTAGGGGATTAGTCGCCTTTCCCACTAGGCACGCTGCGTATTTGCCAAGACCCGACCACTCAATTTTTCTCTTTAAGAACTAACACGCGGACGAGCACGTTATTTACTCAGCCATCGCAGCCCAAATTACTATTGGAATGGCATAAAATCATGACCGACGCTCCTACTGACTGTTAATTTATCAATCGAGCAGGAAGGGGGAGCCCTTCTAGCGCACCATCTGTTCGCGTAACAGTCCTAGAGGCAATGTCTGTCAATCATGTCCTTACGAGCGCATCATCTGGTTGCCTAATAGAAGAGCCAGGCATGTCTGCCCATCAGGTGTTTCCCTTCCTTGGACATCAACCGCAAAACCCTGAGGTCCTTACTTATCTGTTCTTTTTTTACTCCCCTTAAGGGGTCGAGTGCTCACCAGTGCTTTTAATGGGGCAGTTTTCTCCGGTTTTATTGCAATAGCTCAACTTACTACTCCAGGTTATTGCCTTCAAAGCTCTTATCTTCAAGTAACGGACAAAACTCGAGCCATGACATGGAGAAGGACTGACGAAAAGCTATTCAAAAACTGTGGATCAAATAGAAATTGGACAGAAGCGGGAACGAAGAATGATAGGCAAGCATTCCATTGGTCTATGTTATGAGCGATTGTGGTCAAACTAGAGTTCATGTCTGTCAATCTAGACGACGAAGATTACAACTTAGATTTTGAAATAAAAACTCAATTAAAGTTATCAATACCAGACCAGTCGACCCAGAGACGACCAGACACATGAGACAACCAGACCTGAGACAACCACACTCCATAAATGACCAGGCATCATTAGACATCAATCACCAGTGACGACCAGACACCATAGACAACCAGACACCAGAGACGACCAGACACTCGAGACGACCAGACTCCAGAGACGACCAGACACCAGAGTCGACTAGACATCAGTTGCCATCAAACACCAGAGATGACCAGAAACCAGAGACGTGAATACACCAAAGACGACCAGATACCAGAGATGACCAGACACCTGATACAACAAGACCCCCGAGTCGACCACACATCAGTGGCCATCAATCACCAGATAGTACCAGAAACCAAAGACGTCCAGACACCAAAGACGACCAGACACCAGTAACGTCCAGACACAACCATACACCAGAGACGACTAGACAAAAAAGACGACAGCGCACCAGAGACTACCAGACCAGAGTTGACGAGACACCAGAGACCACCAGACATCAGAGTCAACTAGTTCATCGCACTCGCTTCACGCCAGCTTACTGCCCTCGCTATCCGTCGGCTCATCGCGCTTGTTACAGGCCAGTTCGCCGTGCTCGCTACAATCAGTTCAACACCTTCATGCACACCAGTTCATCGCGTTCCCTGCACACCAGTTCATCGCGTTCCATGCACACCAGTGGTGCGCACACCCCGCATCTATTTTGGTACGCACACCCTGCGCACCAGTTCATCTATTTTCTAAGTTGCACAGTGTTTTCTCTTGAATGAACTCAATGATGCGCTCTCGGAAAATACTATTGTGCATTTAGATAGATAGCAATTTTGATTATAGTGCCAGCTAAGAGTGCGCACTGCTAGGCATTTCAAGTGTTATGTGTAACCCATCAACAGGAAGTACTGTACTCTTGTGGTTATGTTGCGATGATCAGGAATATATCCCACAAGTGACCTACTCCGACTTCATCTTCAGTCTACCGCTGACGATCATTGTGATGCGTTGATCACTTCTTTGGGATCATTAGCCTGGGTACATCAGGTACGATGCCAGAAGGACATT
This sequence comes from Gammarus roeselii, assembly GCA_016164225.1. Lineage (NCBI taxonomy): Eukaryota > Metazoa > Arthropoda > Malacostraca > Amphipoda > Gammaridae > Gammarus > Gammarus roeselii. The sequence goes on along the minus strand of SDVV010012989.1, from coordinate 7,817 downwards.
GACTCCAGTGCACTAGATAGCCTGGGCCCTCGAATCAAATCTTGAGCACAGGTGCTCAATAGATTATTTCCTTGCGTATTCTTCTCATGTATTGATAGGTTAGTGTCTTCTGTCTTTAGTTTGCATTTTTATTTGTTGATTAGCCTATATTCTTGTTTCTGAAGATTGCTTTTAAGTAGTTACTTTTATTCACAACTTTTTACTTCATTTTATGAGTTTATTCACATTATTAGAGTGCTCTCCAAAGTATATTCTTGCGTCATTTTTTCTCATGTATTTAATAGGTTAGTGTCTTTAGTCTTTAGTTTGCATTTTCATGTGTCGATTAGTCTATATTCTTGTTTTTGAATATTGCTAGTAGTAGTTACTTTCACTCACAACTTTTTATTTTACTTTATGAGCTTATTCACGTTATTAGAGTGCTCTTCAAATTAAAATTTGGAACAAGTTTTTCTGTTCAAACGGTGCTGTGTTGACGACTCGAAAAGCGGCATATCAACGATCAACACAGAATGAAAATAACATTGACACCGAGTTCAGAAGAACAAAGATTGGGGCCAAAGCTTTCACGATTCCAGGTCCAAAGAGTTTCAAAAAGCTACCAGCTGACGTTCGGAACTGCGCAACCGTATCTTCTTTCAAGCAGAAATGTACCACTCTACTGCTTGCCCGCAGGCAGGGGCAGGCTGAGTCAAACAATTGATGACGATTGACACGAAACTGGCAACGTAACACTATATTTTTGAGCTTGCTCAGAGCATCAACACTATCACCCTGTTAACACGACTCTGTTTCATCCCCAATAGCGATAGACTCAATGAGATTCATTATCACTACTTTCGTATTTCCGCAAAGCGTGTAATTTAATGTCACGTATAAAGACAGGAATCTCATCGCACAGCGTTGCTTTTAATATGCTCTGCCCGGATCACACATTCAAGCATGACAGAACCGTTAAATGCATGTATGGCAGAACCCTCGAACTCACACTTACACATAATTAGACAACCTTTGCCTCCCAACGTATCAGGCAGATAATCAACCAATTACGTCATCAAAACACAATGTCTGATCGCAATGATATGTGTCATTGGGATGGATCGCATGTTTATTATGTAAATTTAAATATCTTGACTATTTCTCCGGCTTCTCGTCATGTTTCGGAAAAGGTGATACTCATGTTCAGTTAAAAGTTAGATGCTCGGTACCGGTCACTAACAAGTCACTCGGTTACATCATGTGTATTTTAAATTTATTTTACATTTGAGCTCCCATCATCAAATGTACTTCAGATTTGTAGATCCATCCTCATGTGACCCTTAAATGTGTGTATATCTGTGTATAGACTTATGGCGGTACAATAATACCATTCCATCTGTATATGAGCTCCCTAACTCACATAGGCCCATCCACACACCAAGACCCTTTGACACCTGCACTTGGCGGATGATGTGAATAAAGACTGCCTACACGCAGTGATGGACTCTATATTGTCACCTAATCCGACCTGATGGTCCCGCCTCTCAATACACGCACTCCAGACTGATTGCGCATATTTATTTATTTTATTCTTCAATAGGCATTCTACGTGTATTTGTGCTTATGTACGTACTGTTTATACGTAATCTAGATTTATATGTTTCTCCGTGTGCAAGTACGCACTCTGTTACCGAGACTCAAAAATCATCCCACCGGTTTGTGTATGAACGCATACAAATGTAAATATATTTATTTCTTGGTTGTTTGTTATGCCAGTGGTTCTCTACCTCACATAGACACACCCATACCGTCACACTCTTTGCTGTTCACTTAATTGGGCTGTGGGTTTGAACTATAGAATTCATACTAATTACTATGCAAAAGATTCCAAGGTCAAATAGCAACACCTAATCTCATTAGGATATAATGCATACTTATTGTGCACCTCAAACCGGACTTGATAACTCTTTCGTCGTGACTCGTTAGGGAACTCAATGTGCCACAAGAATAACACAAAACTCGTGTTGGAAGAGACCTTTTTTAAGTTGATCATGTATTATTACATTGATACTATATCTGTTTTTTTGTCAGTGACTCTGTCTCGCATAGACCCACTCATACCGTCGCATTCTTTGCTACCCAATAAATTAGGCTGTGCTGCTGAATTAGCAGTTCTCACTCTAACTAATTGTCATATAAATGATCCCCTTGTCAAATCGCAACACTTTATGTCAACAGGATACAGTGCATATCTACTGTATACATTAAAACTTACCCTTATAGCTCTCTTGTCATGACATGTTTAGGCAGTAGCCGTGTTTGTATGTCCAGCTAGGATAGCAAAATGGCTCCCTACCGCTTGCACACAGCTCCAACTACTTAGTTACAAGTTCTAATCTTGTCATTTTACCCATTTTAGATTTACTATGTATAAATGTATTGTTTTAAACGAAGAACATACCATATGTGTTTGAATAAACTTTTTTATATATTTTTTATTTATTTATTTTATATTCTTGCGTCATTTTTATAGGTCATATTTGTGTAAACTCTCCTAGCCAGTGCCCTGTTCAGTCGAAGCAACGTTGTCAGTTTTAAACATATATATATATTTTCTCTCGGCTACTTCTGTTATTACGTTTTTCAACACTGTCAAATGTGGCCGGTTCTCTGTAACAAAACCATAAGTAACTTGTATTTGGTAGTATCATTGCATTGTACCGTAACTGGTATATTGTAGGTAGTTCATGCTCATATTGAAGGTGGTACATACTCATAATAACTATTGTAGGGTGGTCATGCTCATAATAACTATAGGATGCCCGGTAGTGACACATTACATCTTGAAGCTTAGAATCGTGCTATGATTTCATAGCACTCCATTTACTGATACTTAATTAATTTTACCGTCATCTTCTGAAACTCCGCCGGTCATGTCTGGTAGAAGATTGATTCCCAGAATCATGCTATCATTTCCACAACATTAGAAAGCAGGAGGGAGCAGCTACGAGTTAGTTTGGCTTTGCATTCAACTCAATCCCGCAGAAAGAAGTAACCTTGCGCCAGCCCGCATCCGACGATAACGCGCCTCCGACTCGCTTTTGTACTAATTCCGTTCTAATTCCGTTTAAAATTGGTCGATATAATCGACACATCCCACAAACAATTATAATTATTACATTCATATCTGCTCTCTACAAGAAACCACGAAAACGAACTCAAGCAAAAGGTCCATTTTCCTACCGGTAATTTCTTTACCAGACCAAGATGGTGCAGGCTAAGTTAGCATGTGGCAAGCGCCACCAATTGTGTGTCGCCGAACTAATGATTGGCGATAGTTCTTCTAGCCCTGCCAGAAATCTGCGCAGTAGTCCCTCTAATGGGGAATGCAAGACAGCACGCTGCAAACTATGTCAACAGGCAGAGGAAATCAAACAACAGGTAGAGGAAATCAAACAACTGAATGCACTACTCAGTCATGCCTCCAACGACTCGTCCAAAACAAAGACAGTCAATACGGACACCCGGCTGCTAGCTGGTGAATCAAAACGTGTTGAAATAATTCCACGAATTCAAAGATCTGATGATCAGTGAACTAGCAGCAGTCAAAGAAACTAGTGAGACCACCCTATATCAAATTATTAAACTTTAAGTGCACCTAGTCCCCGAATTAGCCAAGAAGCTTTCAACTCTAGAAGCAGAGACAAATGACAGCATCAAATCCATAGAAAACTCAGTCAATGATAGCGATGCCCTTTACACAACTATAGAAAGCAGGAGGCAGCCACGCTGTGACAGTGCAACACACGTTGTGCCACAACCTCACCTCATTCGACCCGACGCACGTGACCGATTTGATGTATTGCCCGATGAAATGGACTCTCGGAATACAGAGGAAGTTATTGTGATTGGTGACTACAATGTCAACACCTTCAAATCAAAACAGCGAAAAGGGAGAATTCAACAGAAAATACTCAACAGAGCAGACTTGAAAATCGACGAGGTCGGAGGCATTATCAAAAAGGAAAAGATACATTCTTCCTAACGAATTATAATACAAGTCGGTGCTAAAGACGTGCCGCAGACGGAATCGACATGGAAAACGTATGAAACCGTGCTAACCAATGTCAAAAGTTCAAACGCGAACATCCATGTAACTGGCATCCTGCCCCATCCAAACCAAAGTAGATACAAGTTAAGCAAGATGATTTTACTCAACAATCGCCTAGCAACATTCTGCGAAGCTCAGAAAATCCCATTCTCTGATCATTGGGACACGATGATTGATCCAAAGTACTATAACCTCAACATAATTACCAACAAGGCTCGCATAAACACGTACGGACTCAATACCCTCGAAAACATCCTTAAAACATCGCCGCTGGTCTTGCCACCGAAAATAAGTCAACAAACACACTCGATATCCAACCCGACGGAATGACCCAACGGCCACCACCCGTGCCAACACTGGGGACACAACCAATACAGGAACCCATCAAAACATAACCGCAGGTTCTCGCAAAAAAAGTTCCTGTCATCAATCCAGTCCGAGTTTGAGGCAGTAGTCGCTGCTCCGCTTGTACAACCCGCGTAAACGTAAACGAAAGTCTGGGCTCCGACACAAGGCCTCAAAGTAGAATCAGTATATGTAAAAAAACATGTTAATGTGACCAACTGTACCCTCTAATGTTACTGTGTGAACGCTAAAAGTCTTCGAGACAAGATCGAAGAATTAGGATACGCTTATTTGGATGTAATGCTTCAAAAATCTGGTGTGTTTCCCCTCTCGACATTGGATTTGGGTCCGGTTCCATGTTGCCTTGGAGAACTAATCTACCGGATTTGTGTTGAGTGTTAGTGTTGAAATTCTTCAATAATTTGTTTAGGCGAATTTACTCTCCCCGGGGACTCACTATTTCACAAAGATAGAGAAAGCTGAGAGGGCGGTAGAGTGCTGTTTCTTGTGGAAAACACCCTACAAATACTAGAAGCCACTATTCCAAACAGCAGACACGACATAGTATCAATCAAAGTAGTCGGTGAACATAAAATGGCAAATCACTCTCGTCTATCGATCCTTCCAACACCCTCGTCGATGTCTTCACAACACAGCACAGTATTGTGCTCGGAGACTCCAATATCCTTGACATTGATTGGGAAACAACGAATGCATGGCCATTGGCCAACGTCTGATTGATTTTGCAGACGATAAGTTCATGACTTAAATTGGGAAAACACCTACAAGAGGTAGCAATATTCTTGATCTCCTATTTAGTGCAGGTGACTCTCATGTCACGAACGTCGAAGTGGGAGAACCACTCGGAACTAGTGACACAACTGTATCCGCTTTTTGGTTGAGCTCGAGTTGAAAACTTCAACCAGCTGTGAAAAAGTCCCTAGCTTTAGATTAGCTAACTTAGAACGCCTAAGAGAGTCAATGGCGTCAGTAAATATAACCATCGGACAAGATATCAACCAATCGCTGAATAATTTCTTGACTGCACTCAAAAATATTGAATATGAGCATATCACGCGCAAAAACAGGCGAACGGCAGTCAATCAGCATAAGTACTAGAAAAGAGGACTGCAGCACCTTCAGTCACGAAAGAAAGCAAAGCACTTGATAAAACAGGAACATCCACATGACGACGTGGCAAAAAATGAATACAACATCACCAGAAGAGATCTAAAGAGGGCCCAGAAACGTAAGAAGAAAGTTTATGCAAATGAAATCGCCGCCAATGCCAAAACTAATCCGAAACAGCTATTCAGTTATGTTTCGAGCAAAAAAAAATTCAAGATCTGTAATTGGTCCTCTCAAGGTCGATGTTGGTGAGCTAGAAACGGACGACACCAAAATGAGTGACCTACTTGATGAATACTTTTATTCTGTATTTACGTTAGAGAATCAGGATATTCCTAATCCTGGGGATAACATAGCGGAAAGACGAATTGAACCCCTCAGCACAGTGAAGTTTTTCCCCGCCAAAGTCATTAAATATATAGATAAATTGAAAGTCACAAAATCTCCAGGTCAAGGCCAAGTTCATCCCAGAAATCTGAAAGAGACTAAAATCGAAATGGACGAACACATATCAAACATTTTCACCCATTCTCTCACAAATGATACCTGCCTCTCTAAATGGAAAGAAGCCAGTGTTACACCATTTTTTTAAAAAAGAGGGCAAAAAGTGTCCCGGAAATTACCGTCCAATTAGTCTTATCTTAGTCATTGGCAAATTACTGAATTCTTGAAATCAAACAAATTGATTAACGACTCTCAGCATGGTTTTAGACACAACCGTTCCTGTCCTACGACCCTGCTTCATTTTTCAAGAATATAATCAAAATCTACGACACAAAATCTCCAATCGATATCATATAGCTTGACAATCAAAAAGCCTTTGATAAAGTCCCCCACAAGCTCCTAGTTAAGAAATTACACAGCATCGGTATTCGAGGCGAGCTTAACACCTGGATAAAATGTTGTCCTATGGATAGACGGCAGCGAGTTGTACTTCACGGCACTTCCTCCTCCTGGGGCAATGTTACAAGCGGCGTCCCTCAAGGATTCATGCTAGGTCTAGTTCTCTTTGCTGTATTCATTAACGATCTCGATAGCAACGTACTCTCAAACATTAGCAAGTTTGCAGACGATACTAAGACAAAAGGGAGAGTGCAAACCGTACTAGAGTGTCAGCAGATCCATCTAGACTTGAACAAAATTGTTGACCGGTCAGAAAAGTGATATGCACATAGGTCCTCTTAACCTCAAGAACGAATATTCAATGCCCGGAATTTTTTTTATTTCTGTCAATGAAGAGAGAGATTTAGGAGTCATCATCAGTAACGACTTAAAAGGAGTAAGCAATGTAACGATGCTGCCACTATATCGTACGAAAATCCACATAGTATGATCAAGTTATGAAATGCAATTGTTTGGCTGCATCTCGAGTATTCCGTTCAATTCTGGTCTCCATATCTTAGAAAATACGTTATTAAATAAGAGAAGGTTCAACGTAGAGCTACCAAACTCATCCCTCCGCTGCAGAATAAATTGTACAAAGACAGACTACGTGAAATCAATCTTCATTCGCTAGAGAAACGTCGTGTCAGAGATGACACGATCGAAGTGTGGATGATTATGAAGAGTAAGGAAAACGTCTACAATACGAACGGAGGGACTAGGAACAATTTATTCAAAATCGTTGGGAAACGTTTCTCACTCGACATCACGCACAATTTTTTCACGTATAAAGTTGTCGAAGAATTGAACAAACTTCCAGTGGAGGTGATGAACAGCAATACAATCGAATCGTTTAAGTCTCGGCTCGATATGTTCAACATTGATCGCTGATAATTAGCTAAGCCGTTCCCTTTCTTGATGTCTTTAAAAGAGAAATTGAGTATGAAGCTCTCTTAGATGTTCAACTTCAGAACTAATCCTCTTGCTATCAAAAGGCCACCTAGTTTGGGCCAGTAGTCCTGTTGTTGTCTTTCTACACTTATAAACACGTGTGAACACTTGTAAGCCAAACACCAGAGACGATCAGACCCCAGAGACGACCAGACACCAGATACGGACGACCAGACACCCGAAACGACTGGCGAAACGACCAGACACCAGAGACGTCCAGCCCAGAGACCACAGGCTACAGACCACAGCCCGCAGATTTGGCACTGGAGACTAGAGACTAGAGACTAGAGACTAGAGACTAGAGACTAGAGACTAGAGACTAGAGACTAGAGACTAGAGACTAGAGACTAGAGACTAGAGACTAGAGACTAGAGACTAGAGACTAGAGACTAGAGACTAGAGACTAGAGACTAGAGACTAG
>SDVV010012988.1:0-15264 GCA_016164225.1 Gammarus roeselii | reverse complement strand
GCCAGTAGCTACTTTGCGTGGCTCCCGCGTACACGCTCTAGTAGCTACGTGCCAGTAGCTACTTTGCGTGGCTCCCACAGACAAAGGATACCGTGCGTACACGCTCTAGTAGCTACGTGCCAGTAGCTACTTTGCGTGGCTCCCACAGACGAAGAATACCGTGCGTACACGCTCTAGTAGCTACGTGCCAGTAGCTACTTTGCGTGGCTCCCGCGTACACGCTCTAGTAGCTACGTGCCAGTAGCTACTTTGCGTGGCTCCCACAGACAAAGGATACCGTGCGTGCACGCTCTAGTAGTCACGTGCCAGTAGCTTCTTTACGTGGCCCCCACAGACGAAGGATACCGTGCGTACACGCTCTAGTAGCTACGTGCCAGTAGCTACTTTGAGTGGCTCACTGCAAAAATCTGAGAAAGAGTTGCCATACATGAAATAGCCCAGTTCATGTTACTGCACGTTCATTTATTTATGAACCTCTCGTGAAATGCAAAAGTTGACATATTCTTTGATACCGAAACTTCGTTTATTAGCGGCCACAGTGACTATTGAACAATTAATGATTGCACTTATAAATTGATACATTGACTTGCAATATTTGCTTTGAACTACCAATCATCGTTCCAATTTCGATGATTTTCGAAATCAGTTTCAATAATTTATGTCTAGCAATGAGATGGAATATTGTCACAGTTTTTTAAAGTCTGGATATATTGAAATGGGGCATGGCGGTCACGACTGAGTGGGAAGAAAGCACATATTTTGATAGAAAATAAATAACCTCTGAGGAGAGGATGATTTTAATCTGCTTCAACAAATATGAAAATGAGAAGAAAACAATTTTCCGAAATAAGCTAGCAAATCCTTTGTTTAATATCTGATTGAAACCATGATATTAACCATTTGTTTTGAAGCAATAGCTTAAACCATACCACCATGCCAGTTACCAGGACTCAGTATCTACCATCGAGATGGCACAAGCGATGTCCTCAAGTCTCGAATCCAAACGCATTCAATTCATTGGTCCCGATGGAAATTTCAGTATCCTGTCACTTCTCTCCGGTATCTTTTTACTGCACTCTGCCCTCTCCTGATGTTCTAACACCGTGCACTCTATTGTCATTTCCCACATGCTGCTTCCATTCACATAAAAGGAATAATCTTCATGCCAGTATCTCGAAGCTTCATTATTTGGTATCATTTCCTCCCAATGTTTTTCTTTAAAAGTGCTCCCGCCGTCCCCAGTCTTCTAAGCCCCAGCGTTTAGCGCCCTCCCTTTCTGGAGTTCCTCAAGGGTCCATCCTCGAGCCACCGTCATCCTGTGATTGTCTTTAGGACCGTTTGCTGCACCATTGTGTATTGTGCCGGCACCTGAGCTGAGACTGTCTTCATTCTTCCCTTGATGATGATTCAATCTTTTGTGCATAAATTATTTCTTTCCTTCTTGACTCAGTATGAATGGAGTTGTATTTTTTTTATTAGTCGTGTATTTGTGGACGTTAGTGCGTTGATTTGGCATTACATGAATTAATTTGTTGGACTGGATATTACGACGTTTTTTCTAGAAATAATTTTTTGTGCCTGGATCAAATTGACTTCTACCGTACCATGTTTATGGTTTATAGTGTTTATTATGCACAGTAGAAGAAGAAAATTCATTGACGATCGATTCATGACTAAACAAACACTTAATTTGTGAGTGTTCCTTTTGAACTTCATATCGCAGTTATTTGGTGACACGAATATTGGAATAGAAATACACTTTAAGTTGAATTACTAACCTAAAGTGTGTGATTTATTTCTTCGTAGAAGATTAACAATGTGTGTATACGAATTTGATTTGCCTAATTTTTCGGCTGGGTACACACGAAAAAATACGTCCATTTTCACGGTACCAAATCTAATGACCTCTGCTCCTCATTATTAGACCTCATACGGCGTTCTGTCTTCTATTCATTTTTTCCCCTCCTCCTGCACTACAGGTGCAGTGCAGTTGTCTTCATATTACTGCACTACAGATGCAGTGCAGTTGTCTTCATATTGCTGCACTACAGGTGCAGTGCAGTTGTCTTCATATTACTGCATTACAGATGCAGTGCAGTTGTCTCCGTATTACTGCACTACAGGTGCAGTGCAGTTGTCTTCATATTCCTGCACTTCAGGTGCAGTGCAGTTGTCTTCATATTACTACTCTACACCGACCCATTTAGTCGGCCGTCGAAAAAATTGTTATTTAAATATCCTTGATTTCTCCATTCCTACATTTTTTTTATAAACTACTTATTCTTTTACCTTCAACCATAAAGTCATTACGAGCAAAATTAATATGCGAGTGGATAATTCCTCGTTTGTGATGGCATCCGTGGGGTTGAGGAGGCACTGAAGAGGTATACCTGTCCCTAAGAGGAGGCACTAAAAGATGTACCCGTCACTAAGAGGAGGCACTAAAAGATGTACCCGTCACTAAGAGGAGGCACTAAAAGGTGTACCCGTCACCAAGAGGAGGTACTAAAAGATGTACCCGTCACCAAGCGGAGGCATTAAAATGTGTACCCGTCACTGAGAGGAGGTACTAAAAGGTGTACCCGTCACTAAGAGAAGGCATTAAAAGGTGTACCCGTTACTAAGAGGAGGCACTAAAAGGTGTACCCGTCACCAAGAGGAGGCACTAAAAGGTGTACTCGTCACCAAGAGGAGGTACTAAAAGATGTACCCGTCACCAAGCGGAGGCATTAAAAGGTGTACCGTCACTAAGAGGAGACAGTAAAAAGTGTACCCGTCACCAAGAGAAGGCACTAAAAAGTGTACCCGTCAATAAGTTTGATAATCGTTTTGTAGTTTTGCTGTCATGACGAGTTGTTACATTGGCCTAGGAAACTTTGAGAATAATGTGTTTTATGCTTATAATGTTGTGTACCATTCGTATTATGGTGCGCACCATCCGTATAATTGCGTGTACCGTACGTATAATTGTGTACCGTACGTATAATAGTGTGAACCGTACGTATAGTAGCACATACCATACATATAATAGTGTGTACTATTGGTTTAATAGTATGTACCATGCGTATAATAATATGTACTATCCGTGGAACAGTGTGTACCATGCGTATAAGTGTCTATCATACATATAATAGTTTTCCATACTGTTTAATCGTGTGTATCATACGTATAATAGAGCGTACCTTCCGTATAATAGTGCGTACCTTACGTGTAATAGTGTGTTCTATACGTATAACAGTGTGTACCATACGTATAACAGTGTGTACCGTACGCATAATAGTGTGTATCGTACGTATAATAGTGCATACCTTACGTGTAAAAGTGTAAACCATACGTATAATAGTGTGTATCATACGTATAATAGTATGTACCATACGTATAATAGTGCGTATCTTACGTGTAGAAGTGTGTAACATACCTATAATAGTGTGTGCCATACGTATAATAGTGTGTACCATACGTATACTAGTGTGTACCAAACGTATAATAGTGTGTACTATATGTATAATAGTGTGTACCATGCGTATAATAGTGCGTACCTTACGGATAATAGTGTGTACGTTACGTATAATAGTGTATACCATATGTATAATAGTGTGTACCATACGTATAATAGTGTGTACCATACGTATAATAGTGTGTACCATACGTATAATAGTGTGTACCATACGTATGTATGTATATGTCGTGGATAAACGCAAGTGTGACGCTCGCCATGGCGATTATTCACGATCACAATGAAGGAGGTGTCAGCGGCCAGTATCCATGGAACACACAGTAGGTAATACACATTACGACTATCCTGAAGTAATTGCATGTGCGTGCTGTTTACCTTTTGAGAATTTTCCTAAATAACTAGAGTGGTACCTAACAAGGGAATTGAATATTAGAAGTTCTATTCTGAGAATCGCCCTTCTACTTCGTCTCTGCAGAAGAGCTGCTAGCGCGCTCGCCCCGCAGCGAGAGCGCTCTTTCTCTCCTATAATGTTTCTCCTTCGTGTGATCTCGCTCTCATTCTCGACTGTGGAGCCACTCTTCACAATTTTGTAAGACTCATTCGCTGCAAAAATGCTCCGGATATTATCGCGATCTCACCGTGTTTCTATACCACTCTTCACCAGTTCTTGTTTTGTGTTCTTCATACGTTCCCTCATAATATTTTCTTAGTACTGCAACACTAGCTTCTAAATTGTTCTCACTCATGACTGCTAAAACACTCTGCCCTGCTGCTGCACTTCTTCATTTTCATCGAAGCCATTCTACTCGCTTTGGTAGCACTGTTGCTTATTATGCTAACTACTCGCTTTGATAGCAATGCTGCTTACTATGCTAACTACTCGCTTTGATAGCACTGTTGCTTACTATGCTAACTACTCGCTTTGATAGCACTGTTGCTTATTATGCTAACTACTCGCTGTGATAGCACTGTTGCTTATTATGCTAACTACTCGCTTTGATAGCAATGCTGCTTACTATGCTAACTACTCGCTTTGATAGCACTGTTGCTTATTATGCTAACTACTCGCTTTGATAGCAATGCTGCTTATGAAGGAACTGGTAGGTACCCGGGGTACCCAATGAAAGAGCTCAGGCCTCCGGGATACCAATGGAAGCTTTGGGGTACTTGTGAACGAGCTGGAGCACCCGTGAAAGCTGTCTGGTCCTACGACAAAGAAATTCGGGGAGTGAAAGACCTGGGGTAACAGCGTAGGGACTTGGGTAGAAGTTTCACGACTCCAGTCTCCTATTTTACTATCTTCGGGTTATCAACTTTTAAGCAGAAGTCCATAATCAGCGTCTGCTGACTTCTGTCTTGGGTAAGCATTCCTCTAATGGGATTTGTGAGAAGCATCCTGCTCGAGCATGCTCGGACGCTTTGTTGAGTCTTCGTGTAAAGTGTGATTGACCCGTCTGAAACGACGGCTTATGTAACGACGATAGTTGATGGTGGAATCATGGATGGGGGATAGTGGATGGGTCGCCTAATGTTCTTACTTTAGTGCATCATATGTTTCTATTGCTAGTATGCTCCGGGCGCTACACTTATTATGTTAGTGAAAAGGGCATATTCTGCAAATTATTTGGCGCATTGTGAATGTGTGCTTGATGTTTTGGCCGTTTTAACATTTCAGAACCTTTCTGGCTATGTTTACTTTGGTAGCACTGTTGCATATTATGCTAATTATGTTTGATTTGATAGCACTGTTGTTGCCAGCCCCATAATATTGCGTCACTGATTATTGCAGCGCTGCCAGCCTCATCTTATTGCACTGCAGACAGATGCAGCCATGCCAGCCTCATCTTATTGCACTGCTGAATAGTACAGCGCTGGCGCCTCTTCATATTGTACTGCTGACAAGTACAGCGCTGGAGCCTCTTCATATTGCACTGCTGACCAGTACAGCGTTGGCTCCCTCTTCATATTGCACTGTTAACGAGTGCTTCGCTACCCGACTCTTCCTTATGTTACACTACTGGCCGGAGCAGGGCTACCATGCTCTTCAAATTACACCACTAGCTGGTGCAGGGCTGCCATCCTCTTCATGGTATACTGCTAGCTGGTGCAGGGCTGTCTGGCTCTTCGTATTGCACTGCTGACGGGGGCCTCTCTACCACGCTCTCCGTGTTGCATTTTTTGCGTCGATGCGATCGACTGTATAACTACACGTGAACAGTTTAAACACATCATACTGGTATTGCTAATTCGTGCTATAGAACCATTACTTTCATCTTACCAGTGGAAACAAGTGGTGCAAACCGAAATCATTTACGAATTTTATTTCTTTATTATTTTCTGGTTCATTGAGGGGATACCTCGAGATAGTATTAATTTATCAACAGCTATCGAAAGAATTACAACTAGTTCCACTCCCGCAGCCTTACTTCAAGGAATATTGTTATTGTAGCACACCACAAATAACAGATGCTGTAACGCAGTCCTGTATCACACATCTTTTATGCAACACACAAATGACACTAATTAAACTTTGTGAGTTTGAAAAAAGGAGTGGCGATTAATGAACTGCAAATGCAAAGTATTCCATTGCTCTGAGCCTGAGCATAATTTTTTCTGTTGAATAGAAGTTGGTTTCATTAAAATATTACTAAGGCTTATTATGTATCATGTCCTAAACCAACCTGCTTAGATTCACGTACACGTTTCTTTGTTGCTGCTGGTTCACCACCGTTAAACATTGAAAGCACTTTTCCAGGGGTGCCAGACTTGTATCGTGTGCAGCAGCAGCAGCTGGCCCCCACATGACGTCACGTCATAGGAGCAGATGCAGGTCGGCGGCCCACGCTCCGCCTCCTTAGGCCCCGCCCACTCGTAGGTGCCGCGCCATCACTGTCTCAAGGTCAGCAGGAGTCAGCGCGTAAACACACGTCTCATCGCACCTCGTGCAGTACGCGATGCTTGCGCGCACCTTCACTATGATGACGAAAGGATGCTATGGGATGTTCGTATAGTAGTAGGCCTGGGACGACTGATGAGTCTATCCTAGCAATACTTCAAAATAAAATATGCAGTACAACTAGCTTAGCCTTGATGCGATGCACATCGTTCATTGGCTTCCGGACGCTGAAGTCTACAACAGAGGAGTTATGGTTGAGTAACAACAAGAGGTTGATACCACCTTCGGCGACAATAGTCTTTCTGCCATTTTTTTCTAACAATGGGTGAATCGAGGCGGTTTCTAAAGGTATTGACGTTATTACTCTTAACCACATCATATGGTAAACTGTTCAAAATTGGTGGTATCTTGATTGGGAAGAAGTTCTTGGCAACTGATGTTCCGAATGGTTTTGGCTCTAGATTATGTCCGTTATTTCTATTCCTTGGGCTATTACTCCCATCGAAAAATACATAGGCTTCCTCGTAATGGAGGTGGAGGAGGAGCGAAAGTAGATAGAAATACTCCTAAACAGCCCTAAGCGATTTGGACAATGTAATGGTTAACATGTATCTAATTACTTTGGATATCCGACTTAGCCACCATATAATTCGGACTTTGTAATTATAAATTACTTTGTGTCCAAGTTTATTACTTCTGGCTTCAGGTTAATCACTTTGAGTGTCCGACTTTGCTCCTATGTAATTCGGACTTTGTAATGATTAATTACTTTTGGGTTTAGGTTAATTACTTCTGCGGGTGGAGTCAGATAACGGACGATGGCGACGCGAAGGGGGGCGGGGGCTGGGCGGTATCACTGATAAGGCAGACGGGCGACAGGTGGCTAACGAACGGGCCTAAATTGGGAGTATTTTCATGTTTTGAACGTTTAATTCGTTTTCTTATGTTATAGTATTGACATTTTTTTTTAGATGGTGTGTTACATTTTAAGGCGTTGATCAGGCAACCTCAAGGGTAGGACCTTATCTGGCAGGGGTCGGAAACGGATATGGCTAAGGTAGTCAGCGAAGGGTCGGATCCGGTTTTGGCGCAGCGGACGGTCTGGTGGCTCACATGGTTTACAAGTGTTTACAAGTGTAGGAAGACAACAACAGGCCTATTGGCCCAAACTAGGTTGCCTTTTGGTGGCAAGAGGATTAGTTTTGAAGTAGAACGTCTAAGAGAGCTTCATGTGCCATTTCTAATTTCTTTATAACAACAGGAAATGGAACGGCTTAGCTATTTATCGGCGATTTATGTAGAACTTATTGAGCCGCGACTTAAACGTTGCGATTGTACTGCTGTTTACAACCTCCGCTGGAAGTTTGTTCCATTCCTCGACAACTCTATACGTGAAGAAATGACGCGTGATGTCGAGTGAGAAACGTTTCAAAACGATTTTGTATCCATTGGTGGATGGGGCTGGTGCTACGCCCTCTAACATCATACACCTATTATTTTTCGTATCCAATTTCATCAGTTTTATGAGCTGGACCATGACTTCGTTTGAGATGATGCTATAAATTACTTGTCAATTTATCTT
Source organism: Gammarus roeselii (assembly GCA_016164225.1). Lineage (NCBI taxonomy): Eukaryota > Metazoa > Arthropoda > Malacostraca > Amphipoda > Gammaridae > Gammarus > Gammarus roeselii. The sequence continues at coordinate 7,329 of SDVV010012988.1, read as the reverse complement.
TATTCAACTTAATTGGTTTTCTGCAAATTTAGTATACACCTCCCCCCCCCCATTCTTCCACTATTAATGAAAAACGACAAATCATGCTATACTCTATCCTTCCTCAACAGTATCACAACGTTGACTATGTGTTTGTGCATGTGTACGTTCAAGCGTATGTACGTGTACACGAGTTAAAAAAATATAACAAAATTTAAAACTCGAAATTTCAATAAAATTTCAAAATTTCGTGGAATAACAGAGCCTAGTCGGTCAATTGAAGTGATGACTTGGCTACTAAAGTATGGTCCGGGCTTCGAAAAATTTGGAATTTTATTGAAATTTTGAATTTTAAATTTGGTTATACTTTTTTTTTAACTCATGTACACGTACATACGCTTGAACGTGCACATGTACAAACACACAGTCAACGTTGTGATACTGCTGAGGAAAGATAGAGTATAGCTTGATATGATTTTTTTTTTCCACAAACAGTGAAGGAATGGGATCTTTGTCAAATAATATGGTAGAGAGTAACCACGAAGTAAAAAAGAACTAAGTGCAATGGATATTAAAGACCGGGTGGGGAGATTCATATGTATGAAGTATAAATCAATGACGGAATAACTTACAGAGCATGGTTAAGATAGGTTGCGTTAGATTGGGTTGAATGCGAGTAACAAGTGAAAGTGATGTAAAATTTGTGACAAATTCAAAAACAATATGAAATACCTAAAACATTCAAACAATCCACGTTAAAATGGCGATCTTCGCCTGATAAAAATTGGAAGAGTGTGTTAAAACTGTAAATGATTGATCAAAATGTAGAGCCAAGTGGAGAAATTTGATATATATATAACTCATAAAACAATGAACAAATATCATACATAAGCACAAAAAAATCTCGAGCGATGACACATAATTTTTGGTTAGGTTAAACGGTGGAAGCTACGTATAACATGAGTGACATCTTATAACACCACCGAGTCCCGACTAGAAATTTGGAATAAAACAGTTTACCGATGACAAATACGGAATTCAAAAAGTAATACAAGGTAGGTATCAAACATCGCTCGTACATATATCCCACGAAAAAATATAATAACATGAATTTCTTATAACATTCAAACAAATGACGAAACTTACTTATGAAAATTGACCAAATTTGCTCAACCAAAATTGATGAGTGTATTCAAACTGATAATGATAGATCAAAATGTAGAGCCATGTGGAGATTTTTGGTATGTATAAATTATAAATCAATGACTGAAATATCATACGTAAGTACGAAACTTGAATAAAAATAAAAAATTATTGGTAAGGTTAAGAGAGAATGACTAGATCTTTTAACATAACATGACGTAAAAATTGAACCACATTAAATAACTTGTAACAGAACAACGGGAAATTCGTTTTATTAGAAATCACAGATCAGAAGTGAAATGTTACAGATGGTGATCGAGCCTGTATATTAGGGCAAATGCGTGTATGTGCCTACATGGTGCCGGCACAGGTGTCGGCATCAACCCTGTATATATGCATTGTGCCGGCACATGTGCATGCATCGACCCTGTATTTATGCATTGTGCTGGCACTGTGCCGGCATCGACACTGTATTTATGCATTGTGCCGGCACTGTGTCGGCATCAACCCTGAACTTGTGCATTGTGCCGGCACATGTGCCTGCATCGACCCTGTATTTATGCATTGTGCTGGCACTGTGCCGGCACCGACTCTGTATTTATGCATTGCGCCGGCTTCGACCTGTATATGCGTACAAAGTGTGTATGTGTGTACAGGGTGTGTGATATTTAAAAAAAGCTACGTAAAATCGAGCCATGTGGAGGGATTTGAAATGTGTATCACATACAACAATGACTGCATACCATACATAGCTATCAAACTTGACTAAAAAAAATCATAATTATTGGTTATGTCAGATTGACTGGGTATTAACGTACCTGGAAGTGTATAGCGACCATTTTGTATTCAATGATTTTTCTGTCATTGTTGTCGTACATTGATATAAAAATCGCCAATTATGTAGCCCAGGGCGTTATTTATATTCTAGATGTTGTTGACTGCGGCCATTGCATTACAGGTCTATAGTAAAATGTTAGAGTGGATGCAGTGAATATATGTCATAACACAAAAGGGTAATAAAAAATCAAGTTAAGTAATCGTATACCAATACCCTATGTTAGATAATAAACAATATAACATGCCAACATATTGATCATCTCTTAAATCGAGCAACAAATCCAATAATGCAACAAAATATCTCATTCTAACAGTAAAATGTTAAATACAAATTGAAAAAATACATGTACATTCATACCTAACGTTTTAACAGCCATAACTATCACTGATGTATGCGGCACGCTTACATAATCGTTATGAACTTTACAGTCAATTAACGAGCCATAACATAACATCACGTGAAACTAATCGATAATACTAGGCTTGTAACAAGTAAAGTGGAAAAAATATATATTAATATACAAATAAACTGCTAAAGTTTGGTAAAACTATAGAGCCAAGTGGATAAATTTGATATGAATAAAGGTCAAATCAATGAAGAAATACCTAACATAAGTATAAAAAGGGGGAAAAATATTTCTTTGTTGAAATAAGTTAGGATGAGTTAGGTTTACGCCCACCCCCCTACATCGCAAACCTATAGTGAAAAATGCTAGAGTGGATATAATGAATGTTCGAATAAGTCAGATATTCTGCATTGGAACGAAATCTCATAACAAAGACTGAATTAATCAACAATTTCTAACTGTACAAACTGTTAACATATATTTATAAAAGTGAGACATGTGGGAATGAGCATCTAGTCAAGACATGCGAACGAATAACATAATTGCGATCTTCATTGAACTAATGGAGTATTTTAACACTAACACTCCACACAAATCCAGTTGACTAATTCTCCATGACGACTTGAAGTATTACTACAAATCCAATGTCAAGAGGTGCAACTTACCAATATCTTGTACCACTGCATCCAATTAAGCGTATTTTATACCCCAACATTACATTGAATTAGGCGAAGTTATACCTAATACAGTTATATTCCTATGATAACCGTTCAAAATCGTACAACAACAACTATAAAATAGCTAAAGAAGATTCTTTACTCTACCCTAACCGACATTGATTAATTATGATATACGGTGTATCCTACCACACTCCAGATGATGAATCCTACACTAATATGGAAGGTGTATGGTCAATCAATACGTGATGCCGATAAACATTACCAATCTTGTAATAAATAAATAAAATATAAATAATCCTATATTTTAACTCTAAATGTGATCTGAAGCAGGACGAAGATGGTATAAGCCACACCAAAATCTCTGACAGTAAAACAAACACTGAGTTCATGCATAATAAAGTGATAACACAACGGTACCGTTCAAATTTATAACAAATTTATAGACCTAACTGATGATGTGCCTCTAGAAGGACAAAATCAAAGCCCACTTTGTCATAACAACGAACTCTACAAGGCTTTATTAGGTCACTTCTCAGCAAGTTCCCCAGATATGGAACAAAATTGAGAGGCGATAGGCAGTCATGTACAATACCTCAGACATACCATGCATCTGTTCAGTAAATCTTCTATGAACAGCTTCGAGCAAAGTCATATCCTGGACATAACCAAAAATTCATAAACAGGTACAGTTGTCAAGAATGGATCTGACATGTGTCACTAAGAGTATGGCTGTAAAAACCTGGGCTTCTGTTCGCTATCGACTTAAGTAAATTGCTACAAAGACCAGCAGCTGGTCGCGTAACCTCTAACAAACCCATGAAACTTAAGCCCGACATCCACATAAACCTACAAAATTATGATTAACTTGGACAAACTCCAAATGACCACCAAAGAGTGTAAAACCATCTCTACACCAGGACCAATCCATCCAGTAAAACGACTTCTAAATCGTTAAACTATACACTTGCTAGGGTTCAATGACGCGAAAATACCACAAAGATGCAGTACGGATTTACACCTCTTAAACATACATTCCTATGATTACCGTGGAAAAATCACACAAAAATTATAAAATAACGACAAAATTCTCTACTCTGCCTTAATAAACATTAAAATTTGTAATATACGAGGGTATCCATCATAGTGAAACGGCCTACTTATACAAATAAACATTTTCGAAACGAGCTTTTGCCAATGGGACTCCTCTAACTACTCAAAAACATTTCAGTATTTTCCTGCAATAAATATACAATAAAGTAACAATGAGACCAAGCTATATTGGTCTCAGTTATATAGCTATATTTTCCCACTCCAATCTTTGTAACAGGACGTAAAAAGATATATAAAACACTGAATAGATACATCATCTAACTAAAATACACCTGAAATAATGTTCTACATTGCAGATAAAAGCGTAATATATCCTAATATTCCGCTATTGTATACAATAGCCAATACCTTACATTGAAGATGGAAACTCTACAGAGAGCGTACAAAACTAAAAGAAACATACTAAAACGCTCGAGTCATAATAAAGCAAGAAAATCAATTCTCTAACTTACCCAAAACATATATTAAAAATCGTGAAGTACCAGAAAAAACTAGCGTGTAACCTACCAAACAACTAACGTGAATAGGCTAGAGAAACATGCGAGCAACATACACTGAAACCTACAGTAAATGATGTGGAATACTTCTACACGAACACACTATAGTATATACAAATCTGATGGATTTTTTTCTCAATGGCAGCCAAAAAACGAGGGCAAAATTTAATCTTCTTTGACAATAGTAACCACGACAGATTCGTAACAGAACGTGATAATTGTATAAAACTCCAAAATTATGCAAAAAACGACCAATTATGTCTGAAATAATGTGCTACATGGAAGATGCAAACCTAAAATATCCTAAAATTCTTATAACTTTATGAAATACTTATTCAAATTCCGAAAACAACACAAATTCAGCATTTATCAACCGATCATTACTATGAATATATAACAATATAACAACTTACAATAAATCTATATCGTTCAGCTACTCTCGCTGTAGGGCATCCAACCGATACTTGCTATACAAGAAAAAGATCGAGATAAGACTACTCGAACAGTCTACATACGCTTGATAACGGTTCATTTGGAACATGCGGATACATGGTAACACCGATATGTCCGGTTCAAAACTGGATAATGCGTTATGGGGTATACCTATTCTCGTAACGAAGCTGCTACATCCCCAGAAATATATACATCAACCCGCTAACTGCCAAACTATTACGCAATGCAATTTACATAGATATTATATACATATGAAATTTACAGCTAGAAAAACACCAATCGTTGCCCAAATCCAACCACAAGCTGGTACCAAGCAGAGCCGAACGCATGCTAAGGCCCCAAATCAAGTTATAAAACATACCTATCATACTATTCCCATAAACAGTATGTACAATATAATGATACGCCAAAAAAATATCCCAATCCAACCGCTAGCAGTAAGGATAGCAGTAAGAAACCAAGCGCTCTCCAATACAGCTATCTAAATTAAAAAAAAAACATATAAATAACACAAACAATAATAAACTGAATAAATATAAAAGATCAAAACATAACAAAAATCCCAAATCCAGGCCGTAGGGCCTCGAAAGCCCTTACCGAAAGCCCATCCACCACCACGCAAGTCACCAGACCGTCCGCTGCGCCATAAACCGGTTCCGACCCTTCGCTGATTCCCGCAGCCAAAACCGGTTCCGATTCCTGCCAGATAAGGTCCTACCCTTGTGGTTGCCTGATCGACGCCTAAAATTGTAACACACCATCTAAAAGAGAAAATGTAATTACTATAACATTTGAAGACTAATTAAACGTTCAAAACATAAAAATACTCTCAATTTAGGCCCGTTCGTTAGCCACCCGTCGCCCGCCTGCCTTACCAACCCCCGCCCTCCTTCGCGTCGCCATCGTTCGTTATCTGACTCCGACCGCAAAAGTAATCACCTTGAATCCAAAAGTAATTAATAATTTAAATGTCCGAGTTACATAGAAGCAAAGTCGGACACTCAAAGTAATCGACTTAGAGACAAAAATAATTAACTTGGCCCGAAGTAATTAATAATTACAATGTTTGAGTTATATAGGGATAAGTCGGACACCCAACGTAATTAGATACATGTTAGCCATTACATAGTCATAATCGCTCAGGGCTGTTTAGGAGTATTTCTATCTACTGGCGAACATACTTGGACCGTGCCTGTGAACTATTTCTATTTTTCGGGCTATTACCCCCATCGAAGAGTACATAGGCTTCCTCGTAATGGAAGTAGGGAAGGAGCGAACATACTTGGACCGTGCCTGTGAACTATTTCTATTCCTTGGGCTATTATCCCCATCGAAGAGTACATAGGCTTTCTCGTAATGGAGGTAGGCAAGGAACGAACATAATTGGACCGTGCCTGTGATCTTACTGTGATGAATTTATTTGACGATTCAGTATGAAATGTAGGGCAAGTGTTAGTGTTCATGTGTCGCACGGAAACAATAGTAGCATAAGCCTTTCTTCCAATTAATTGAATTGGCTTCCATTCAACTATTCGTTTGCATTTTATATGGGTTGTTTCCTCCAGCATCCTCCAACTCAGCAGGGAACAACGAACCACGCGTGGGTGTTGCCGCTGCCGCTTGCCTAGTTTATCTCGCTCTATGCAACGCTGGCCACACGGGGCAATTAACTCCCACAATTGATGTCCGATCAGTGTTTCTCTGTTGGAGCAGGCTGTCATGTTTATAGGCTCCTGACAGATTACAACATCTTAACACTGATTTCCGATCAGTGTTTCTCTGTTGGAGCAGGCTGTCATGTTTATAGGCTCCTGACAGATTACAACATCTTAACACTGGTGTCCGATCAGTGTTTCTCTGTTGGAGCAGGCTGTCATGTTTATAGGCTCCTGACAGATTACAACATCTTAACACTGATGTCCGATCAGTGTTTCTCTGTTGGAGCAGGCTGTCATGTCCATAGGCTCCTGACAGATTACAACATCTTAACACTGGTGTCCGATCAGTGTTTCACTGTTGGTGCAGGCTGTCATGTTTATAGGCTCCTGACAGATTACAACATCTTAACACTGATGTCCGGTTAGTGTTTCTCTGTTGGAGCAGGCTGTCATGTTTATATGCTCCTGACAGATTACAACATCTTAACACTGATGTCCGGTTAGTGTTTCTCTGTTGGAGCAGGCTGTCATGTTCATAGGCTCCTGACAGATTACAACATCTTAACACTGATGTCCGGTTAGTGTTTCTCTGTTGGAGCAGGCTGTCATGTTTATAGGCTCCTGA